>JBBJLR010059964.1:0-11384 GCA_037577145.1 Brachypetersius gabonensis
CCCTCGCTCTCGGCCTGTAGGAACGAGAAACACGAAATCCCCCACACAAACGTGCCAAGGTACGCTGGTACGTAACAATATATAAAAAAATAAAAAATATACATACAACAAGATTTTCCCTGCTGGGGTCCACCACTCACCGGTTTCTTTTAATTTATCTTGCATTATCTCTTAAATATACTTAGCAATATTTGAGTTGCAGAAAAAGTGCTAACACAGAAAATTACTCAAATTAATAACATACGTTCATCAACTTATTACTTTGAATACCAGATGAAATTAACCAAACATGACCCCACCTACAAATGTGGCTTGGATTAAGTCAAAGTTCCTGTGGTTTTCTGCTGAAATCAGATATGCTAAAAACAGATATTGAAAAAAATTACCACAAGCTTAGGCCATGTTACTGCAAGCATCTTTAATATATTTTGACTAACCTTCATTCACTCAGCATCTGCTTTTGAAATTAGTCTGAATACATCACATATAAAAGTACCAGTTTTCACTGTGCAGGGGTCTGTTCATTTATAGCAATCAAGGTAAAAATGAAAGCACGCCTTTTAAGGAGGCATGAGAGACAGTATTTTGTAGCTTGCTGTACTAAAAAAAAGTATTTTAACTGCCTTACAATTTCATCCTGTAAGACACACATGCTAAACCATATCTTTTCAGGAAAAAAAAAATGCTGGATGAATACTTTGGCCTGAAGTAAATATGACAATGAATCTTCCATATAAACACATTAACACTTAACCTGTAAAGATTACATCCAGCTCCACATTCCTCATCAGAACCAAGCAACTAAAAATAAAAAAGTGCTCAAGACTTCCAAAACCTCTGGCAGATAACAAATATTGTACTGTCTATTGTAAAGTCCTGACTTTTATTTTGACCTTTTCTCAGCCAGGGCAAAGAAAACTAACATGCATTCATAAGCAGTTTAGACACAATGGGGACAGTCTTTATGTGGGAGTGGTAAAAATAATAACAACAGTAATATATACATACACACAGATAAATTGAGAGTGCAATTGCAGATTTTGTGATGGCACCAACTTAGACCAACACCATAACAATAACAATACTAATAATTAGATCCAATCGAAGTGCAAGCATAGCTATGACAGAGTAAGTTAGTTATACAATGGAACAAATACTGCAGGTGTTGTCTTTAAGCATGACCTAATTACACACATGGTCAACAGGAATCTTTAAAAGCAGTCAAAGTGAAAATTTCTTCATTTCAATACATTCTTTTGACAATTTCTGTCAAAGGTAAGTGTTCTCAAAAACATGTTTCTATTCTATATTCATGTGCACATGGTATATTTATAATGCATCACTGTTTTTTGGATTTGAGTACCTTCCTGTGTCTTGTGAGGAATGTAATTTGTGTGACGAATGCTGTTTGGAGAACTGCATGACCAGGGAATAGTTTTTTGATCTACAAAGTAATGGGGAAAAAAACAATAATAATAATCATCATCATCATCATAATTATTTTATTTAAAAGCCTCTTTCAAGGCACTCCAAGTCTCCTTACAGACTAAATCAGAATCCTCCCGGAGGCAGGGACCCACCCTGGACTATTCACTCTTCACATCAGTGTTTCTCAGTAATATAAAATTATATAAAATTTGTTGATTTGCAGATTTTAGGACTAGGTTAATCTAGTTTATTCTTTGTTTAACTCTGTTTGTTCAAGTTTATTGACTGAATAAATCTAAAGGCTACTTGTCCTTAACAAAATAAACAATTGAGATCAAAATGTAGACCTTGGTTATCTGACATAACAGAGACGGATACACATTTTCCATTTTCCTTACCAGAACAGTGAACAGGCTATAACTTGAATTCTTCAGCTTTAGTGCTCATCTTTCCATGTGCAGAGCTGCAACCCAGAAGTCTCTCATTGGTCAATTTGCGCTTGGCTGAATAGTGAATTTAATCTCACTTCCCCAGTATAAAAGGAAATGGCATTGCTTAAATGCAGATCATAGCAGAAACTGTTCAGAATTTCATCACCGTGAGTTTATTTCTGTGCTGATTTTATTTAATAGAAGCAGTTTCTGGTTTGCAGGTCAGGAACATGGTGTGCAACTAAAAAGAGCCATTCTGATCCACATTGTAGGGGAAATTGTTGCAAAAAAGTGCTTAAACAAAGTTTATGCAAAGAGACTCTTGTTATAGTTATAAAAAGAGTGTAGGACATTCAGTTGAGAACATTTTTACAAAATGTTATGTAGTTTTTAAAAAGCAATTGCCTTCTCTCTATTATCTAAACGTTTTTTTTTACCCGTTTGTTCGTGTGTGTGTGTGTGTGTGTGTGTGTATGTATATGCACATCTTCTTTTATTGAACCATAGCACTCGTGTAAACATGCACAGCAGTAGCAGCGTAAATGAACTGCAATTCTGATTACTGGAATTTTACAACTTCTCCAAAAACAAAAAGTGAAAGTGAATCCAAAGAAGAGAGAGACAGAGGTGCCAGCGGCAGCTTATGTTAGTAATGAGACAAGTAAAGGCGAGAATAATATTTAAAAAAAGACATGGAGACCTACAAAATATAAATTGAATTTTAAATATATGGCTTATAGTCTATATAACATGGAGACATGTAGTTAAACAATTAACTTGGATCTCAGTAAAATAAAGGAAGGCTGGGTGAGGAGGGAAGCCATGCTGTCATATTATGGGAAAGTATCATGTTTCTCTGTCATTGCCAAAGTCAGAAGGCATTTAGAGGTGGGCAAAAATCACAATACTTCAAACTACAGAGAAATAAATGTGTCTTCTAATGGATACAGCACAGTGGATTGAGCCTTATCAGTTAGACTGCTGGCCTTGTTAGTTTACATAGAAAAGGTAATATTTTGCTTCTATTGTCAGTGTGTTGTATGATACTTACTTTTTCTTTTTCATGATGAAACATAAAATTGACAAAACTGGATGAAAAACAGTAAACATGAACAGTTTATAAATATGGTTATGTGAAATTTCAAAAATACCCTACTCAAAAATAAACACAAAATGTATAGCAAAATCATGTAAGTGTTTGATCAAAGAGTGAATGTGCCAGGTGTGCCAAATGCTGTGCCAAGTTTCAGCTGAAATAAAGTAAATATGTCTTTACAATTTAAAAAATTCTCTAAATACCAATTTACCAATTTATTTGCCTGCTATAACTTTTACTGTAGCCCAAACCTCAATGTTGATACAGTTACTGTGTACTTAGGAACTTCCATTACAATAATTTATAGTAACATATATACAACACGCACGCTAACATATATACAAAATATATAATCGAGAGAAACCTAAGTGAAGTCGATGTTTCTGGGGTCATTTAGACATTCAGATGGTCAGTCAGTTTAACACTTACTCAGCAAAATGATGAGAACCAGAAAGATGATGCCCAGAAGCATGGAAAGATCTGCAAAATATGAATTAGATTTTAGATTTAAATTTCTTTTTTGATTTAGTCTGTAGAGTATTACATGGAGACAATAAACACAGGTCTCAGAAAGATAAAGTAAACAAATCAATGAAAACATATTACAACTGAATTTGAATATTCAGATTAAATGTTATTATTTAATAACGTAATATATAAGAGCTTTATGCTAATAAATACAACCAGGCTGACTTATGTGTAAAGGGCCAGCCTGGGGCTAGGCTGCTCATTCAGACCAGGAGGCAAGGCACCAGGTGGCAGAAGAAAAGACGAAGGCCTTCCTGCAATCGGCTGAAACTGTGAGCACACCTTTATAGTGTGCTTATAAGTAAAGTGGCCGCTTATAGGCACCACAGCACACAGTGTGAACAATGTAAAATTGTTCTCTGCATTTAACCCATTCACCAAGTGCAGCAGTGGGCAGCCACTGGGGTAGTACCCGGGAGCAGTGTGTGGGGATGGTATCTTGTTCACGGGCACCTCAGTGGTACCATTAGCAGTCCTGGGCTTCGAACCCATGTCATTTTGATCACAAGGATAGCTCCCTAATCTCCAGACCTCCATCTGCCCCACCCTAAGTGCTCATTCTGAGGATTTTAAGCGCACAGGGCACATTATCACTCGCACCACACGCCTTTCGCTTTCCCCCATATCTCTATAAATAGAGCCTGGTGTTTTCCCAGGTTCGGCTCTTTTGGTTGTGGTGGTTTTGGTTCTCCCATGAGTGGACTGGCCAATTTTCCTCCCGGCAGTTTAAGTTCCACAAGTTTTAGTTCTACAGTGAATCAAAGATTTAATTGTCTCTTAACATTCTCTGTCTGTTCTGCATTTGGTTCCATTATATTGCCTGCCTCCCAAATTTACAGGGCACTTCCACAATACACCATTTAAAACATTCAAGAAACAAAAGCCCCAAATATCTTTAAGATCACTTACTAAAGCAGATGGGAGGGGACGGATGAAAAAGTCCATCATCAGAACATAGTATTTCTGAAGGTCCAAAAAGTATATAACCTTTCATACAAGAGTATGTTATGGGTTGTCTATATTTATAAAACTCCCACCATGGGTAAATAAGTTGTTCTTTCATTATAGGAGGTCTTGGACACATCACCTCTGAAAAGAGAAGTGTTGATTATTATACATTAGTCATACATCCTTTTTTTCAGTTTAACAGAGTACATGAAATGAGTGGCTGAAGCCTTCTTAATTTGTAATAGTAGCAGGCCATGCTCATTTGAAAGTATAAATAGACTAAAAGGGGGATTTGTTTTAAAAGAATTAATCAGGAATACAATCCCTTCACAGTGTGAAAGAAGTAATGATTCACTACTTTTTGAATTACCCCAATAAGGCAGACTTTCTTAGATGGTAGATACAATGACAATAATGCATTTGGATTGGCAAGAAACATTGTTCAGTTTACTGTCTTCACTGTGACTGTGGTTGTGGTAAAGCTAAATGTGAATTAAAAAAAAATACAATTATATTATAAACACAAGGGTCAATTGTTTTTCAATTTCTTACAAATTGAAAAATTATAACTGAAGATGCTATCGAATTCTCAACCGCCACTGTCTCTTCACTTCTTTGACTTTATTTATTCATTCAATACTTTTATCATCCTTTCGGTACTTGGCATGGCACGGTACAGTATGTTCACATTACAAGCCTCACTGTCTTTAATGTGAGGGAACCTGAAAAGACTTGCATGTGCACAATCAAATCAGCAGTGCCACATCCATGATCTACATGCCTCATGAACATCACTTTAAAGGTCTCCACGTCAAACATTAAAGCAAAGAAAGCCCAAAAGTTCACTTACCCAAACACTGAGGAAGGGATGGGTCAAAAGTTCCATTACCAGAACATAATATTTCTGAAGTTCCATTAAGTGTAAAGCCTTTCTTACAAGAGTATGTTATCAATTGATCATATTTGTAGATCTCCTGCAGTGGTTCAACAAGTTGTCCTTCCATTACAGGAGGTCTTGGACAGGTCACCTCTGAAGAGATAAGAACAGTAATTTTGCTAGGCAGAAATCTAGATGTTTCTGATGTTGCCTTAATAGGCTTTGTAAGTAAGGAACAGTTTATAGGTCAACAGTCATTAACGAGAAATTATTCCCAGGACCCCAGCTGGGGGTTTCACCCTGAAGGCATGTACTTCAGAATCAGATCCTGAAAGAAAATGCTTATTTGTTGAAATGTGTGAATTGCAGAGGTAAAATAGGTGCATATGCACAGCCGAATAAATAACGTCACATATATGAACTACATGCACAGCACATTAAAACCAGAGAGCAAAGAAAAATAGATGGATTTGAAAACTTCAGGAGCTGTAAAACTCCAATGTAAAAGTCTCCATGTTGAACAATTAAAGTGATGGAAGCCCAACAGATCGCTTACCCAAGCACCAAGGACGAGACGGATGAAAAGTTCCATCACCGGAACATAATATTTCTGAAGGTCCATTAAGTGTAAAGCCTTTCTTACAAGAGTATGTTATCACTTGATTATATTTATAGAACTCCTGCTGTGGGTCAATAAATTGTCCTTCCATTATAGGCGGTCTTGGACACGTCACCTCTGAAGAGATAAGAATAATACGTTTGTTAGGTAGGTATTTTCCGATGTGGCCTTAATGGGCTTGGTAAGGGACAGTCTATAGTCCAACAGTCATTATCGAGAAATGAACTCCGACAAAACAAACAGAACCCCAGTAGATGGCCTTGTATTACCCTGAACACATTTATTTGCTCATGTGAATTGCCGAGGTAAAATAGTTGCATATACACAACCAAATCAATAACGTCACATTTATGAACTACATGCACGGCACATTATCACTAGAGACCATAGAAAAACAGATGGATCTGAAAACTTCAGGAGCAGTAAAATCTTGAAGAGCACATGTCCTACATTTTTCTCAATTTTTTTAGGTTTATAAAAAATAAACCTGCTTGACTTGCCTTAACATCAAACATTAAAGCGATGGAGGCCCAACAGATTGCTTACCCAAACACTGAGGAGGGGAAGGATGAAAAGCTCCATCACCAGAACATAATATTTCTGAAATTCCATGAAGTGTAAAGCCTTTCATACAGGAGTATGTTATCGATTGGTTATATTTATAGAACGCCTGCTGCGGCTCAATATGTTGTCCTTTCATTACAGTAGGTCTTGGACACGTCACCTCTGAAGAGATAAGAATGATCAATTTGTTAGGTAGGCATTTAGATATTTCTGACATTGCTTTAATAGGCATTTTAAGTTATTTGTGGATCTGTTTCTGTTCTTGTGTTGCACCATGGTCCTGGGGGCACGTTGTTTTGTTTCACTGTGTACAGTGTGTATATGGTTGAAATGACAATAAACCTGATTGACTTGACTTGAAATCGGCAGTGCCACATCAATGTACTACATACCTCTTAAACACCAATGCAAAGGTCTCCATGTTAAACAATTAAAGCGATTGAAGCCCAACAGATCACTTACCCAAGCAGTGAGGAGGGGACGGATTAAAATTTCCATCATCAGAACATAATATTTCTGAAGGTCCATGAAGTGTAAAGCCTTCCACACAAGAGTATGTTATCGCTTGATTATATTTATAGATCTCCTGTTGTGGGTCAATATGTTGTTCTTCCATTACAGTAGGTCTTGGACATGTCACCTCTGAAGAGATGAGAATAAGCATTTTGTTAGGTAGGTATTTAGATGTTTCCGATGTTGCCTTAATAGGCTTGGTAAGGGACAGTCAAACAGGACCCCAGCAGAGGGCCTTGTATCATCCAGGGGCATTTATTTGTTAATAGTGCGGATTGCAGAAGTAAAATAGTTGCATATGCACAACCAAATCAATAACATCACATACATCAACTGCACTTCAGGAGCTGTAAAACTCTCAAAAACTTCATGAGCTCTAAAACATTTTTCTTTATTTTTGAGGTCAACTAATGGCTTTATAAGCAATAAACCTACTTGGCTTGAATTGACTTGAAATTAGTGGTGCCACATTCATGAACGACATGCCGATTAAACACCAATGCAATGGTGTCCACTTTAACCCTAAAGCAACCGAAGCTTATGCCGGCACAGAGGAGGGGACGGATGAAAAGTTCCAGCACCAGAACATCATATTTCTTAAGAAGAAAAGGCGAAGGCCAACACCCTCCCACTATCAGCCGCTTCAGCTTCACCTGTGAGCAGCCCTTTATTATCGGTGTTCACGCTCAGACTTACTGCTGGGTCTTTGATCATACTCCATAATTTTGGTATTGTGCAATTTCTTGCACAAACTTTACTTTTCCTTAAGTAAAGTGGCCCCAAATAGTCACACATAAAAACAGCACAGCACACAGAAAGTACAATGTGACTGGCAGTCCTGGGATTCAAACCAACAACCTTCTGATAAAATACATTATTTTGTTAGGTAGATATTCAGATCTTTCTGATGTTGCCTTAATAGGCTTTTTAAGTAAGGGACAGTGTATAGTCTGACTGTCATTAACGAGAATTGAACACAAACAAGACAAACAGGACCACAGCAGAAATCAAACATTAAAGCAATGGATGCCCAACAGATCGCATTCCCCAGCAGTGAGGAGGGGAAGGATGAACAGTTCCATCACCAGAACATAATATTTCTGAAGTTCCATTAAGTGTAAAGTCTTTCTTACAAGAGTATGTTATCACTTGATTATATTTATAGAACTCCCACCTAAAACCCAAACCCACTGGTTGACAAATAGAATCAATGCCATCTTCCCGGAGGCTAATCACGGCCCGCTGTCAGATTTCATGCGGCCCCACAGCTTTGGTCTTATAATGTGTTATTTATTCTTCGCTAGGTCTGTCAGAATAAATAAATCATAAAACTTTAAAAACATCATTCATCCTTTCACCACACAGTGGCACCATTAAAGCACAAAATATTTCTTACCGTTGCACTGCGGTGGAAGTGGGTCCCAACCTTCTACTTCACAGACAATGTAACCAGTCCCTGACAACCTGTAGCCAGTTTCACACTGGTACTTTAAGAAGGATTTATAAGTATAGGGTCCAGAGTTTCCTAGAATTCTTATTGCATGTGGAATATATGGTTTCTCACATTTGGGACCTGATTAAAGAGCAGAACATTAAAGAGTGAACATGAATATTTAATGCACTTTATTACCTTTTTAAGTCCTGGTCAAAGTAAGAATAACAATTTTCTACATGCAGCCACAGACTGACACAAATTACAGCATGTCATTTTTTACATTATTTTATTTAAACAGGTATTTAAAAATGAAGCCTAGCGTTCAAAATTTGAAATAAAATATGTTCTTTGTTTAGTCAACATTTCACAATTTATGTAGACAAGAAGCAAATAAATTGATCATAAAATTGATAAAAATGTAATTCTCTGTACACAATTTGTTTTTTACACTACAATAGCTCCAACAGAAAATATATGATTTGTGTAAAATAATGTAAAGTGAGGGACAGGACACAAGTGTGGGCTGCGTATTTTTACTGAACGAGGATAATAACAAAAGAAAACACAGGAAGTGCTGGTATAAAAAAAAAAAGTTTCAAACAAAAGAATAAGCAGAGAGCACAGGAACACAAGGGCTTTGAAAAAGCCGGACAGACGGATAAGACACACCTGAGGATACCAAGCGTTAGGGCAGAATGACAGAAGGAGACGAGGAATGATAAACACACATGGGGATGTACTTGAAAACAAGGGGGCAAGAGAATGCAGGAAAAAATGAGGGTGGGGGTCACGAGAGAGAAAAAGAGAGAGAGAGAGCGAGAGGGGGAGAGAGAAAGGGGGGGGGATGTTACAATAATCTAAAATATTCTAACATAACTCACGTAAACACTTTGGAGGAGAAGGCTGAAAAGTTCCATCTTCGGAACATGACACTGATGCTTCTCCGATCAGAGTATAACTCG
This sequence comes from Brachypetersius gabonensis, assembly GCA_037577145.1. Taxonomy (NCBI): domain Eukaryota; kingdom Metazoa; phylum Chordata; class Actinopteri; order Characiformes; family Alestidae; genus Brachypetersius; species Brachypetersius gabonensis. The sequence goes on from JBBJLR010059964.1 coordinate 9,402, forward strand.
AACCACAGCGGTATGTGGCTGCTTGATTATATTCATAATACTCATGGGCTTCCTCAAGGTATCCATTTTCTATCTCGGGAGGGTGCAGACATTTCACCGCTAAACAGACAAACACATTGAAATATAAAATCAGAGATTTAAATGAAATTTACATGAAATCTTTCATTTTAAAGAAATGAAATCTGATTAATTAATACCAAGTACCTTTTATAGTGAGGAATCATATTTTTTTAAAGAATAAGTTCACAATAGTTGACCTTTATAAAATATAGTAATAGTTAATTCATTCATCCACTCTTTTATTTTCTGTTACCGCTTAATCTACACTAGGGCTGCGGTTACCCGGAGCCTATCCGGGTCAATGGGCACAAGGCAAGTACTCACCCTGGGCGGGGCGCCACCCCACCGCAGTAAATAAATGAATACATACATACATACATGCATAAATAAAAACATGTACAAACCATCACAGGTAAGGTGTCTCCCACTCCAGCCCTGTTGTAGGCATTCTCTGGTTTTGCTTCCAATAAGCTGATAACTGGAAGCAGAGACTTTTTTCTTAAATCTTAAGGTACACGTTACAGTTTTTTATTACTGGCACATGATTTTTTAAAAACCAAAGCTCAGGTGTCATTTGCACTGTCCACAGTTGCTACACTCACATTTACTGCTGTTTCCTCTCATTGTCAATTCCTCAATCCCTTTTTTCAAACCACTACACACAGTCTTCAGTTTCTAAGCATTTTTTGTAATGAAATACTAATATGTCCTTACATTTGAAAATCACTCTGACCTCACCGGAACTAACATTAAAGAACTTCTTCACACTTTTATTTTTGTGTAAAAAATAGAAAAAAATTATTCAAAAAGAATCAAGAATATATGCAAAGAGGCAGAGACTGAATTTACTAAGATACACACACACACACACACACACATACACACACATATATAAAAGAGGGATTGTATTCATATGAGGATTTTCTTCATGGAAATATGTCACAAAACTTATTATCGCAAAACTTAGAAAACATTAAACAAAAAAATAAAAAGATCAGAAATTGAGATACAATGTAATGTTTTGACAGTGACAATACATTTATGCATGCATGTGTGTGAAAAGAATACATGTAAGTGCAAATGTAAGGGCTAGATTACAGTTTTCCCTCCAAAGCTTGCACACATTTTAACAGTAGCTCAGCTTAGCAAATGCTTTAACACATTTCTCAAAACTGCACACACATTCCAAAACGAAACATATTCTGAGCAAAATGCAGCATTAGTTTCAAAATAACAAAAATGAGTTTCAAAACTGTGTAGTTTTGTAGTGCTCTTGCTTGTATGTGCCTTTACTGCCTATCAGCTGTCTGTTCATTTCTAGTTGGCTAAAGAACTTCAACACAAACTGTATATCCTCTTGCCAAACAGTGCTGGAAAAACCTCCTGGAATGCCTTATAAACAGAGTTGCAATCCTCAACCCTGCCGACATACCTGTTGATGTGAACTCTTATCACACACCAGAAAGGGAGAATATGGTGGAAGGTATAAAAGAGAAAATGTTGGATGTTTCTAGAACCATGCTTCAACAGCAGATGAAAATGTAAATTGTCCCACATGACTGTGTAGTGTATGTCCTGTTGCAGGACATGTGTATCTCTTGTTTGGAGAGGAAAAATGAAAGTGCAGTAAACATTTGCAACCAGCAAACATACATTACCACAGCACACAGTGTGAACAGTGTGAAAACCTTTCTCTGCATTTAACCCATTCACCAAGTGAAGCAGTGGGCAGCCCACAATGGTGGTGTGGAACGATGTGTGGAGATGGTACCTTGCTAAAGGGTACCTCAGTGGTCTTGGGATTCAAACCCACTGCCTTCTGATGGCAGGGGCAACTCCCTTACCAAAGGGGCAGCTGGTGGCCTAGTGGTTAAGGCATTCGCCCTGTGATCAGAAAGTCCAGGTTCGATTCCCAAGACCGCT
>JBBJLR010059982.1:0-11384 GCA_037577145.1 Brachypetersius gabonensis
TGTATTTTCCTGAAAATATATATGGGTATCTCTACCAATGATATGATTGATTACATTCAATTTTGAGCCCTTTCCAAATTTTCAATGAGAGTTAAAATGAAGACAAAAAGTACATGTGAAAGGGGTAGAATAAACAAAAAACTATTTAATAAATAACCAAATAATCATAAATTACACTAGACTTCACAAAAATCGCAAAAACAAGAGGGAGAGGCAGATTCAATATGAAATCACAAAGTCAAGATTTCCTCCCTGTGCTTAAGTCATAGCCCATATAGCCAAGTGGGCTTGTTGCATGCACCACCACATGATGAAGTTATGGCAGTGTTTCAAATGAAATAGCTAGACCGCCCAGTGAAGACATGATTCCACGTGCATTTTAACATCAGACAGGCATACTGGTCTGAGCAACCGTTTAAAGCGAAAAAAAAAAAAACATAAAAAAAAAACAATACAGAAAAGGGTGGAAGATTAGCACACAGTAGTTACTTTGAATGTTATTCAAAACAAAAACGACATTATTGCATTTAACATCAAGAACAGATATTCGTTCCTAAGAAACAAATATATATGTGAGACTTCACCAGCCTTGCTCTTGGAGATCTACCTTCCTGCAGATTTTAGATCCAACCCTAAATGTTTTGGTAAATTTTTAATTCAGTCTTACACTGAGCTGGATAGTGTGATGGTTAATTGGTCACACAAGGTTTAGACTATTTGTGAAACAAACGCTTGCCATCCTGGCCTGGTAATCCTGTGCTGGAAAGCTGTATAGAAGTTGAGGTATGGAAATTATAGAGCTTGGTTCTCTACTGTGGGGTATGGATTAGCCTAATGTGTTTGATTTGTTCAAATCTCATGTTCAAATTATTAATTTATAAATTATAAATTGTTAATAATTCTCTCTACAACTTTTGTTGATCAAATAAGCCACTACTGGAAAAATAAGACAACCAGTTCAACACATATGATGGTTAGAGTCTAAAACCAAATAAGTTCTTAAATTCTCCTCATTTGCAATGGATTCTTTGTATTGGTTTGTCAACCTCCAGTCTAAACATTTATCTCATGTCCCTGTTTATGCAATGATGTATGAAGAGTCTTCACTTCATACATCATTTAAAAGACTAGGTTTTAGTTTTCTTGTAATCTTCCTTCAAAATGTTGTGTTACTGTGTACCATTGGTGGGAAAATACAAAATGACAAATAAAACAAACAAAAAAAATTAAATAAACATTTACAGACAAAAATGTGTCTGATTCCTTGGCTTTGTAGTTTCATTGTATCCATGAAATATAATAACTAATTTTGTTTTTGAACTAATTTTGGCAGATTACTAACCTGTGGTAAAAATGGAACAGACACACGTATTGAACTGCTTATTACTTCACAGGAGGAGGGTGTCATGGTGTGGTTCTGGGAGGGAATCGGGCAAATGCCACAATATGGTTAAATATGGTTTTAATAAAGAAAACACGAAACACAAAACTATCCCCGACTCAGGGTACACTAACAAAAGACAGATGAACAATAACTGAAACCGAAAATACCAAATACAATGAAACACAACTGTGATATACACAACACAACAAACACAACAGGATGTAAACAAAGACTAGGCCTGTGCTTCTCAAACTAACAAAGAAAACCAAAAACCAAGGCCTGAGGGCTTGACCCTCCCTTGCAGCATAGCGAGCAGAAGATGTGGACGTGATACAGGTGCATGCAGCACAGAAACAGAAAACCTAAGGGAGAGAAACACGGGCCTGCAAACAGAGAACACAAACAAAGATTATACAGGTAATCGGAACTAGCAACAAGAATCAGAACAACAACCAACACCATGGGGGTAGACAAATACAGGCTCAATGAACAAGGGATCGGCTGGGGCTTTATAAGGGAACATAAACGAGACACAGGTGGAACTAATACCAACGGGGTGCGATACAAACGGAACACAGAGACTAGATAGGGAGCTAGGGGGAAAGGGAGTAAGGAAGGAGAAGAAGTGGAACTAGACACGGAAAAGCACGGAAGTAAACAAAGGGAAAGGGAGGAAGGGAGTACAGGAGGTGAAACAGAAGTGAAACGGAACAAGAGAAAACACAAAAGTAAACACAGGGAAACACGGAAAACTAATACTCAGAGGAATTAGAACGGATTCTGCAGGAAGAGTGCGAGGTGGCCGTTACAGAGGGTTTATTTTTTTTCTGCACTATTACTATTCTCTATCCAGCAAGTGCTGTGCGGCCTCATGCGGTCTACAGGTGGAACTATAGTGGAGCAACTCAAACTTACTTATTACTGAACTCACTGAGCAAATTAATGACACACTTAATAAAACAATTAGTTTTCCTAGTTTCCTTATTCTCAACCCTTTACACTCTGTCTTCCTAAGAGAAATGTCTCCTGACATTTGTTATTATTCTGTGTCTATCTTTGAGCATGAAAGTGCAGCAATGGTGGAAATATGGCCGTGATGATAGGATGTAGGGGATCGGGAGGAAACTTTGAGGTATTGCAGTGGGTTGGTTGGGCAACATGTCGTTCACATTTGCACTCCACTGCCTGTAGGATGGCTGACCCAGAACATCATATGTGAACCTCTCTGTGGACCTGCCTTCCCTTTGTGATCTTCTTACCTGCACTCCCTCCACTATATCTGGGTCCTCCATCTCTTCCATTTGATCAGGGCTTCCCTCAACCACTTTTGGAACAACTGCAGCTCCTTCCATGTGTTGAATTCTTTCTGATTCCTGCCTGTCCACCAGTCTTAACTCTTCGGCTGCTTCACAAAGCCAAGACTGGTGCTGAGGATTTTGCTGTGGATCAGGAGGTCTTTGATGCTGAGGCTCTATGAGTCTGTAGCATGGAATTTCGTCTCGGAGATCATGATGATTAAGTATACTCTTCTTCCTCATCAGAGCTATTTGTCAGCGATCTATCCGTAATCTTTCTAGGTTGTCTTTGTTTTTTCTATTGTGTCTTTTCTTCTGCAGAGAATTCATCACCTGGTTGATCATTTACTGGCAAAAGCAGATTCCTGTGGATCACATACATGGACTTACTACCTCTCTCAGGCTTTACTCTGTAATTTGGTCCATCTTCCAATCCTTCTTCCACACGATTAACTACTCTTTCCCAGTATACTCACAATTGTCCTGGACCTCCTTTCTATGAGAAATTTTTCACCAGTACCCTGTCACCTGGTTGGAGGGAAACACCTCTCACTCCTGTGTCATACTCTTTCTTGCCCTTATCCGAGATGCAGCTGCAATTTTGTAGGCCGCTCGCATCATATCTGCCCACATTTGTGCAAAGTACTGATGGTTGGGTTCTTCAGTGTCCCTCCTGACACTAAAGAGCCACTCAACTGGTAATCGTGGGGTTCGGCCATACAACAGAAAGAATGGTGAATATCCAGTCACATCATGCCTCGTACAGTTATTCACATGTACGGTATGAGGCAAGTACTCTTTCCAGTTACTCTTCTTCTCCTCTTGCAGGGTTTGCAACATCTTCAGCAGATTGCGATTTAGCCTTTCCACCGAGTTGCCCTCTGGATGATAAGGCATGGTTAGAGCCATGAGTGAGCCATTCCTGCAAGTTGTTGTAATGGTCAGAATAGGCTATTTTTGAAATTGTGTCCCTGATCATGATGGAGCTACTCTGGGTATTCAAAACGAGGAATAAAGTCCTGAAATATCTTTTTCAGCTGCTGTTTTACCTGATTTGTTCCTCATGGAGTACGCCTGAGCAAAGCGCATGAAGTGATCGATAAGAGCAAGGATATATTTGGATCCTTTTTTGCTTGGTTTCAGATGTAAATAATTAGTGGAGACCAGCTTGAATGGTGCACTTGTGGTGATAGATCCCATTGGGGCTCTTTGGGGGACATTGGGTGCTTCTGTTTGATGCACCCACATGCATTTGATACATACTCTTAGATATCTTGCCACATGTAGGATCAGAAAAACCTTTCACGGGCCAGATGTATTACCTTTTCTGCCCCTACATGCCCCATGTCATCATGTAAACTCTTTAACACCACAGGCTTCAAGTGTTTAGGGAGGACCAATTGTTTGTGTTGTCGGTATTTGATGTCAAAATGAAAGTTTACTAATTCCCCAACCCATCTGTGACCCGCAGCTTGTTGAATTGACACTGATATAATACGGCTCCCAGCCCCACTTTTTATGCATCAGTGTGCAACACAAATGATCGAAATTTGGATATGCGAGGATGGGCGGGTTCATCAGTCTCAATGTCACCTTCATTGCAAGCAAACACGTCAGATTCGTTGAAAAGCATTTGGCGCACCACCTTCTGCTCTCCTTTTCCCAGGTGGTCCAAATCCATTGTGGGGTGCCATTTGTCCCATTAGCTGTGGTAATTTCTAATAGTAGGCCTTCAAGGAGTAAATTTTGGCATTTTGTATTGCCTGTTCCACCCATGGTTTCCCTCTCATGCTACCCTGTGCTCCACTATCCAGTAGTGCCTTAACCTTGACCCCATTTAGCAGTTCAGCTTACACCAACCCCCAATTAGATTTGCCACCAATTTTTTTTGTGATGTATGGTGTTACTGAAAACCTTGTACCCATACTGAAACCCTGTATTCCCTACGAGGCAGCAATGCTGCAACATTGGTTCATGAGTCAGAGTGAGAGTGGAAAAAAAATAGTTATTTATTTAGGGCTTGAAGAAAAACATGTCCAAGCATCTACGGTTGCGATCAAAACAAGCAGAAAATAAGCAGACCAAAATTCTTAGGCAAACCCAGGACACAAAACAGCCTCCAGACTGCTTAGCCTCTAATTTCAACAGAAGACAATGCTCAGCATGTCAGGGCTTCCCTCACACTCTCTCCACTACACAGGACTAGACTACATATATTAAGGTGGCCAGCACCATCTAACAAACAAAAAGGGGTACCCATATCAACCAAAAGCATATAACAAACAAACAACAAACCCTGATATCAAGATAATCATTCTTTTCTCATTGAAGTCTTTCTTTACACATGAGCACATGAGTTGTCCCACTTCCAGGCCTGCAAAGAGAACACAAAAATCTCATTTTGTTACAGCCATTCCTGTGACCTCCCCCCGTCACTATCACAGGCATTACATTGACCAATTACCCTAGGAACCAAATAAATGTTCTTCTGGTTGCCGGTGGCACTTCTTTGCCGTCGGACCCACCTAAGGAAAATGGAGGCAGCATCCCAGGCATACAATTGGTAATATTTACATGCAACATACACATTTATAAGACAAAGTTTGTGCACCAACTCGGCCAATAAAAATGTCTGCTACATAATACAATACGTATGTACAAATGTGTGTTTGTATAAGTACATTTTGCAAATAGATGTAAGGCTTCCTATAAATATTACCCTTAAACATGGGCATAAAGGTCTATATCCATGTGCAACATACTAAAGAAACACTTATCTATGTGCGGTCACACCATGACCGTCACAGTCAGTTTCACTAAACCAGTTACCCTATCAGCACCCACTGATGTTGGTGCCGCATTACTCACTGCTGATGCTACTGGCTCAGTCTTTTACTCCAAACCTGCTTGATCTTTATCAGATGCCTGAAATAGTCTTCTAACAGCGTCTCAAGACCTTTGCAGATCATCGATGAGGTCACGAAAGGCAAGTAGACATGCCATCCTCTGGTCCTCCAGACTACCCAATTGTTTGCACCGCCAACAGTCAACCAGAAAGTCGAAGAGTTCCACCTCTGTCGCACCCACACCTGGCATGTCTTCTGTTGGATGTCGCTGTTGGAAGCGCTGGTCAGCTGCTGCAGCTGCTGTTGAATCTCCCATTGCAGGTTTCGTAGCGTGGCCGTCTCTGGATACCTGATGTCTGTCTGTTAATTGGTCCAGGAATAACAACTCAGGATTCTGTGATTCTGATACCAGCAGCACCATCCACCGCTGATCCCAGATGAGCCCCCAAATATTTTACCTCCCTCACGTGGTGGTAGATGGGGGCAGTAGTATTCCCATCTTGCCTGTGCAGTACACTGTGGTAAAAATAGAACACATACATATTGTGCTGCTTATTACTTCACAGGAGGAGAGTTTATTATTCCTCTGCATGTACATACATCAGGTATCAAGTAAAACATGACTACAGCATCCCTGAGTGAAAAATACACATTCATAAACTAATAACACCGTTAGAAAATATGCCCCATCAAAACAGTCTTATATTGCAGTATCCTAGTAAACACATCCACTTCAAAATAAACATTTACAGACAAACATGTGCCCGACTCCTTGGCTTTGTATTTCCATTGTATCCATGAAATGTAACAACTAAATTTGTTTTACATCACCTGAACATGACACGTTTTAATGTACAATTTTCAACATGAAATGGCTTTTAATGTACAAGCAATGAGAACATTTACTTTTATCTATGAAGCAAAGTAATAACCTTTACATTTTAACGTGACCTAAATAAACAGTGCGGTCGTTCCATTAAAAGCACATTTCTCTCTCGAGGCCTGAACATGAATACAACCATTTACATGCCTTTCCACACTCAGACGTTCTAAACCTTGGAAGCGATCAAGATTCCCTTTTTTCAGTGTGAGCTTGTCCACTTAACCCACACATCTATCACACAAACCTGCTAGCTTTAGCACCTGTTAGCACACAACAACTTGACACCAAACCCATGCTCGAACTCCCAATAAAGCTCATCTTCAAGCCACCCGACAAACCACAAAATCGTACACTTAATCTAATATTTCGGCAGATTTACTAACCTGTGTTAAGAATAGAACAGGCACATCTATTCTGCTGCTTCTGCTGTACCAAGAGCATATCTGCGGTAAATGCTTCAGTGGCTTTTGATGGAAACTGAAAATGGGAGTTTTGTAGAAATTTTGGACAATGTAATGGCAAGGCTTCTTGAGACACTAGAATGAGCTTAAACTGTTAGAGATAAGACCTAATGCGCACTATAGTTACTTGCTAACATTAGCTGGTGAGCTAAAATGAATACTGATAGCAGTATGTCTCTTACAGATAACCTCAGCATAGTTTGAGCACCTGAATTAAGTAATTTGTCTGCCTGTGTAAGATGTATGCATGCATTTTCATGTCCTTTATTTTTTTCTAAAAGCAGTGTGCACATGTTTATTTAAAGCAGGGGGAGAGGAGGAGGAATTCGTCACTGTGAGATGCATTTTCTCGCTCTGCCAAGGCAGGTTGCTTAAAATGGGGCTATGAATAAATATCCATTCTATAAACAACACTAGAATTATTAAATTAGCTAATGTAGCGACTAACCGCCATAGGTTTATGCTGAAGTGTAATTGCTAAGGTGTAATTGCTTTGGCAAATTAGTGTGGTGGACTGAGGTTTACAGAAAGTGCATCACTGCAAAAGTCACTGTGTGCTTATTGGTTTTCATTGCTGATTGTAATATTATGTGTACAATAAACACTTCTTTCTAGCCATCAAGGGTATGCACATTATCAGACTGGTTTAATAAGATTTTGGACTCATAAAACAGCTGGCGTGGAATGGGCCTCATTGGGTGGGCCTTCTGTTACTTTAAGTTACACAAAATGGGGCTGTGAATAAATGTACATTTTATAAAAATAATTAGCTAATGTAGCGAATAACTAATTCAGCGAATAGCGAATAGCTAATAACAGTTATTAGCTAATGTAGCGAATAACTGCCACAGCTTTGTGCCGTTGTGCCATCTGTGTTTTTAACCGGTTGGACCAAATTGACCTGTCCTTTGTTCTTTTCTTCATATAGATTTATTCTAACACCTAAAAACTGCATTCAAGCTGTGAGTATGCTTTATTTGTGTTTGGTTTTGATCCATTTAATAAAAACCTGCAACATGTGCTAGTCTTTTTTCTGATGTGAAGACATACCTTTAAGTATGTCTACTACAGTAAGCCTTTAACCTTTAAGTATGTCTACTTGATTAAAATCTGTGTAGCAGACTGATTCCATGTGAATTTTCAATTCTCCAATTGTAATTACATTTTGTAGATCAAGCACTGGGAAAAGATTCAAATACCTGAAAGTCTAAGGTTAACCTTTTTTAATGTAATTATTTATTTGTGCTTTTTATGTTAAATAAAAAATTTTTTCTTTCTCTCTGACCCTGGCCCCCCAATGCACCAAGTATCCAGTTGACTACTGCCAGTTTGGAAGAGTATAACTCTTTTTGAGGTACAATCCACTTTTTTACTTTTCTCGTTTACTCTGTTTGGTCAGGAGGGTTGCAACATTATTCAATGTGTAAATAAAAGTCTTGTCACTGCAAAATTAGAGATAGACCTAATGGTTTGGCAATTATTTTGGCACACGCTACACCTCTGCACCAATGTCCTGAATGTGTATTGCATTTTGGAGATCCAACTGATTTGGAGGTCCAACTGAGTTAAGATGACGTTTATAAACTTTGAATAATATTGCAGGAGGCATTTGCAATGCAGCCCCAACCACTAAAGTTTTAAAAACTCTATGTCCAAACCATAATAAATTTAGGTTTAGGATTGTACTGTAGGCCTAATTCAGCAAAACTGAATCATTGTAATATATTTAGTGCTGCATTGTATTGCACTGTTAGTCCTTTATCAGTATTGTCTTCTTGCGTCAGTTTGTTAAAGCAAAACAACAGGTTTTTGATTTGCTCATTTGCTGTCAACCTCAGAATTAGATAAGACTGCATATGTTTTTCTTCGGTCTTTTTGCAAAAAGAGCTGTCTTTTAAGCCATCTGCCTTCTGCCAGACCTTGATTTATGTCTTTGCCATTTTTTCACTGATGATGTGAGAATTCTTCTTCTTCACAGCTTCAAGAAGGAGCTCCATTCACCTGTCCCAGGGTTTGATTATTGTTTAGGGTGTAGAAATAAGAAAAATGGAAGAAGTCTCCAACCTAATCAGTATTACAACCACTGTACTCTGTATCATAGTCCACAAAGCCCTTAAACATGCAAATTCAAGATTTCCTTACTAAATATTAGAGCTTTGAACAGAAACATTTCTGATCTGATAAAGGATTACAAACTAGACAACCACCAATGGGACTACTCTGTTTCCACCTCAGAAGCGCTTGAAGTCTCCAGTGTGGGACTATTTTGGGTACCCTATAGCTACTAGTTACTACAAAAGCTACTACAGCTACTACCATCCCCTCTTAGAGAGTGTTCAGCAGTAATGGCACTATTTTCTCACCTCATTGTTCAAGGCTGAGCTCAGAAAACGTGAACATGCTCACCTTTCTGCACTTTAGCTTGGACTGATGTGAACTTTTAAAGCTCTTATGTAGACAGGTTTTACATTATTTTCTTGTTTTTCTTTTATTGTCACTGCATTAAAGTATTTTGGCCATAACAAATGAACTCTGTGCTGCCTATAGATGTGTACAGAGATTACTTTTATGTATTTTTCTAACTATACAGCATCTTTAAAAAGCAGCAATTTTAATGTCATTTTTACGTGAACAGTGCAATTTATATTCAAGTTATCAGGTAGGTCTGAGTTCATTTCTCTTGCTAAAAAAAAGACATACAAGCTGAAAATATCTAAAATGTGTGTGTTTTGTTATGTTAATACAGTTGCGAAATCAATTCATGTAAAATAACCGTGATAATCGTAAAACCGTGATTATTTCTCAGACAATAATTGTACCACCAAAATTTCAAATCTTTGCAACCCTCGTTGGGATGTGTTGTGACAACTTGTCACACACTATAGTACTGGATGTCCCAATGAGATCTATATAAGTTAGTGGTGGGCCGTTATCAGCGATAACGTGCTGCATTAATGTGAAACTAAAAAAAATATCGCCATTAATCTATTCACAAAGTTGGGTTGGGAGCTGGGTCTGTACCAGCGTTTTTCAAACTATGGGCCTCGCTTCTCAACGCTTCTGTTACTGTGCGCCCTTTCCCCGCCCCCTCGACTTTACGGCCCCGCCCCCTGCTTCAACATTGTAGAATGTTCAGCTCTCCTGCCATAGACGTATATATGGTTATACTTTGTTATAAGTATACAGTGGTTCCCCGGTTAACGAACGCCTCATAGAACAAACGTTGAATGCCACCGTGATTGCGCACGTGACTCACAGAACGAGTGCGTTTGACATTTTAAAAAATGGCTGAATCCGGCCAGACGTGTCTCAAATGAAGACAAAGCATAATAAACTCCCCGCATAAGGTGTGAAACATCCTGGTTATGGGGATCCACGTGTTCTACAATGTGGTCAGCAATGCAGCCTTCCTGGGAGATGTGCGAACGGTGAACATGGGGGCTCTGTGTCTGTCCTCCAGGACTAGAGAGAAACAAGTATAGAGAAAAACAATGTTTGTTGTCTGAAAATATATTTATTTTAATCCTACAACAGTTTGGTAATGGTAATGGTTTGTGATGGTTTAGACACAACAGTTGTTTTCTGTTTTCTGTTCTAGCAGGAATACCGACACACTTATATATATATATATATGTATAAACTGTTAAACCATTTGTTGGAATTGTATAATACTATACACATGCTTAAATGATACGATTACAAATAAAAAAATGATTGAAACATCACCCCTAATTTTCAAGCTGTGTACTAACCAAAAGTAGCAAAGCATACATTTCTTAGTTAGCTTATTGCAAATCAGCTAAAATGACTTAAATGGATCATCTGATTGACGAGTGGTATAGTTCATTCTAATCATGCACCATTACATTCTCTGCGCCTTTCGAAAAACACTTTTCAAATTTAAAACATCTAAATAAAAGCTAAAACCACCTCCCTTAAAACATTTTTGACAAGAAACTTAACATGTGTCAAACAATCTTTCCAGTAAAAATAGTGAAACAATTGTTAAACCACCACTATCACATCAGGTATATTATATTTATTTACCTTTCTGTTTGTTTCCAAGGCTGTCTTCTGTATTGATAAGTAACATTTTCAGGAAAATAGAGAGTGAAGTGAAACAGGCCGTCTTACCATCAAACTGTCTGGCAAACAGAGGGAGTGACTCCACCCCCCTGTTATCATACACTGGGATGTGTCATAGAATGCCTTGTTAACATTTTTTCATGTAAAACTCATTTAAAAGTTAAAGTGAAAAATTTAAATGCCGATATTTCCAAAAGATCTGACGACACCTAGTAAAACTAGTGAGTATAAGATATGAGATAAGATACATGTTTAAACATACTATATCTATGTATTAGAAAGCTCTAATATGTATATACATATATATATATATATATTTATACAATGAGCCTCGAAATTATTTATACCCAAGGTGTAAGGATTGGTCCTGGACTCGTGTTTCTGTGTATGTCCAGTAGGTGTCACTCATGAGTCTTTGTCTGTGCACTT
>JBBJLR010060002.1:0-11383 GCA_037577145.1 Brachypetersius gabonensis
GAGAGAGAGAGAGAGAGAGAGAGAAAGAGACAGAGACAGAGAGAGAGAAAGAGAGAGAGACAGAGACAGAGAGAGAGACAGAGACAGAGAGACAGAGACAGAGACAGAGAGAGAGAGACAGAGACAGAGAGAGAGCGAGAGAGAGAGATAGAGAGAGAGAGATAGAGACAGAGAGAGAGAGAGAGAGAGACAGAGACAGAGAGAGAGAGAGAGAGATGTATAGACTCAGCGAGCACAGCCAGGCCAACAAAACAGATCGCCACAGGCTGTGCCCTCACTGCGACCTCACAGATTGCTGGGCAGAGCTGCACGTTCCATCAGGCCCTCCATGTATGATTCGATTAGAAATGCACTCCATGAGTTTCTCGACCACGAAAAAATTCAGAAGATCTGGCCTACGCCTTTACAGAAAAGTGGGCTGAGGGCATAGAGAAACCTTCTCATAACCAACCAGCAAAGATAGTGACTTATTAAAAAGAATGTGAGTCTCTATGAATCGTATAATACTAATGTAACATTCATGTGTTTTTAAATACACAGTGTGACAATTTCACCAACAGAATCAAATCATTTTGGATATAATTTTTTGTTCTAGCAGTAAAATAAGTGCGGCCCATGGTTTGCAGGCATATAAAATTGGCTCCTGTTGCCTGTAGACATGTAAAATCAGGCAATATATGTTGATGCTAGAAGAAAACCTTCTAGAAGAGGGGAAGGCTGTAGGGGGCCTCCTAAACATTGCTACACCCTGTCGGAGGGGGGTTTACATTCCTAAACCCTGCAAGAAGTGATGTTATAAACACATGATAACTTGACACCCCTATATACCCCTACACCCAGCAGGGGACAAATATATACTCCTGCAGGACACAGACCAATGACTTTATACACATGCATGCCACAGGGGGTGTCTCTATACCCCTACACTCTGCATGGGACTGATTTATACCCCTACTTTATACTCCTACAGACCACAAGCCAATGAAACTATACCCCTAACAGCCATAGGAGGCAAATATGTACCACCCCACCAGACAGGTTTTTTTTTTATACCCCTACACTTGAAAGGCATGATGTTATACTCCTACAGGCCACTATCCCATGGCTTTTATTCCATCTAAATGGCAAATTATTAATTTATGCACCTGAATGTTGAAGGGGATGACTATATACCCTTACACCCAGCAGGGGACAAATTTATACCCCCACAACCTGAAACACATGATGTTATTCTCCTACAGGCCACAAGCCAATGCTGTTTTACCCTATAGGCCATATAGCATGACTATATATCCCTACACCCTGCAGGGGATACTTTATACCCCTACAGGCCACAGAGGAGAAATGTTATACCTATGCACACTGCAGGGGGCTGATTTACTTACACACTTGTATACAGTAACCCCTCCATTTTATGCGGATCAGCATTTGCGGATTCAGTCTAACGCAGATTTTTATTCTGAGAACCGAACTGCACCAGTCCAGCGGTGGCGGTAAATCACTGAAAAGTTGACAACTGCCATAAAAAGAAGAAGAAGAAGCTGCTGCAGCATGTAGCATGACTGCTCCATGTCTTGTCTCATATTTTAGTGTTTTAACCACCCCCCACCATTTTCAACAGTTATCTCAGTTTATTTAGTATTAGTAAGCTGTGCCCTGTCTAAACATGTGGATAGAGATAGTTATTTCAACGTTTCTTTTGTGTACAAGTGTTTGTTTTGGCTTGTCGCACACTGGTAATGCTAACTGTTAATGCTAATATTTTTTTAAGCAATAAAGTTTTCTGATTATTCTGATAATGATTATTTTTTTACCTTTACAATTTCTTTAAGGGTAATGCATTAAACTGAGTTTAAAGCACATTTGGGTGCATATTTGGGCATTTTTAGGCATTTTCTTAACCAAAACACAACAATGCATTTTTTCACAATACGTGGATACTCTTGGAATGTAACCCCCGTGAAAAGAGGGGTACGTTTCAGGTCACAGAGAGTCGCTCCTATGTGTATCAGCCGCCCCACTCAATGGTCGACCCCACAATGAAGCAGCACGCCACTCACTAAAACACAGACAGGTATGCTTGAAATCTTATTTATCGCCACCATGCCAGCCTCTGTAACCTTGTTACAGGCCCACTGGCTTCTACAGCACACACACACTCTCACACACACACACTATCACAACCCATGCAGAACCAACAGAACGGATCTGTAAAAAAAAAACAATATCAAAAGCCAAAGCCATTCAAACATCCACCCCAAACACACACACACACACACACACATACATACACACAGAAACACACACTCTCCCTCACGTTCCGTCTCCTCAGCTCAGGTTATTCTAGACCATTGTGTGTTTCTGTAGATGAGCCTTTTATTTATCACTCTATTTAAGGTGACTCAGTGCTGTGATTCACTCCTACCTGCTGTCTTTTGGATGTGGTTTATTTTAAGGCCAGCTGCGTCTCGTCAATTCAGTAAAAACACACACCACACACACACACACACACACACACACACACACACACACACACACACACACAGTAGCTGTGCATTGTTGTACACTATTTGTGACAATATTATTTGGAGGTCTGGAACAGATGCTCTACACAACAACAGAGAGAGAAGAAAAAGAGAGCCCAATCTGAGCCAGAGCAAGTTTAAAATGAAGATATTTGTTTATTTATTCAATTTCTGAGCCACTTATCCACTTAGTGGGATTGTGAAGGGTGTTGGAGCAAATCTCAGCAAGCACAGGGTGAAAGGCAGAGAAACATCCTGGAGAGGTCACCAGTCCATCACAGGGCAGACACACCTAAGGTGGTGATTTAGCCTCTCCAATTCACACACAAACTTCACACAGGAAGGACCCTCAGCTGCCCTGGGTTTTGTGAAGGTTAATAAACATAAACTCTTAGACATTTAGAGTTCGGAGTTATAGAGGTAGTTCATCATTTTTCTACACTACACTACTTCCTTTACATTGATAACATATTAGTGTAAAAAAAACTGTATTTTTAGAAGATTGCATATTGACATCGCATATATGATTGTAATCAGCAATGTCCTCTTCTCAGAAATAATACAGCAATTTTCAAGCTACCATAAAAGTTAAATGTAGGCAAGTGAGTGTGCATTATCATACAGTTTAGAGTGGGCAAGTAATAATAATAATAATAATAATAATAATAATAATAATAATAATAATAATAATAATAATAATACATTTTATTTATAGGCGCCTTTCTAGCACCCAAGGACACCATACAAAAAGTGCAAGTAAATAAACAACAATAAAAAACAAAAGCAGAAAATAAACAAGTTAAAAAAGTTAATAAAACTATTAAAAATGGTAAAATTGGACAATGCAAATAATTTAAAGACAATACGCGAGCTTGAAAAGATGGGTTTTGAGTCTGGATTTAAAAAGTGAGAGGGAACTGTAGTACTACAAAACTGAATTTTAGCATTTAAATAATAGAAAAATAAATTTAAATTGTAGTGAAGACTTGTGACAAAAATGACAAAAATGACGTTTTGAAGTATTATTGCAACATTGTTACAGTAATATTGCAGTGCACTAACGTGCAAGAGTCAGTATAATATCTCTATGTGTTTTTTTTCTCCACAGCACAATGGGATCAGGAACCAAACTGTGAAACACATTTGAAGTATCATTCTGGCTTGAACATTTATGTCTGCACTTCCGACTTTAACCTTTTCGTTGTGCCAAACAATGGCAAAAACATGGCAATTGAATAAAGGATGGCTTATTGTTCAAAACACAACTGTATTGACAACAGTGACTTTGACTCCTAAAACACTTCCACTCATACTGTTTGTTTAGAACTGCATTTCAGACAGAATTTTCCTGCTTGTTTTAAAGAGCCACGAGTGAGAAATAAGTCCATAACAATCCGGGTGATACTATTGTTCACCTCTGTCCCTGAGATCCTTTCTCCAGGCCTAATGTCCTTCAGAGGGCTTGTTCGCTGTCAGAGCACCACCTGTTTCGTGCAGAGCTAAAGAAAGTTAAGCTCGTGGCTATTTCTCTCAACGGACAAAGTCTTTTGCAAATCAAAGTAGAGGCACATGGAAAATCTGGACTGCCTCTGTGTCCGCTGGTATGCTCCCATTGAGCTCTCTGGTACAGCGGTGCCACTTTGCCTGACCGGCTCTATCTTGGTGGCTATTGGCCCTGCCTGCAACAGCAAGAGATCAGGAGAGTGGACATTGAGTGGATGGAGCTCAAGTCCAGCTAACCTTGTCGGATTACTCCAGAGAGAGCAGGAAAAGAAGAAAGAAGATTAAACGCTTTGGCCACACTGTATCTTAATATGGTCAAACCAACATAGCTTCTTTGAGTTTGAGTTCTGAGTGTTAAAGGAGAAATAGACAGAGGGAGTGAGGAGCAGAACAAAGAAAGAAAGAGGCCTAAAGCTGAGCGAGCAGGGGGCGGGGGGGGGATTCATCAATGTGGCCAATGCTGAAAGGATGACTCACAAAGGTGCCACTGCTAGTGACCAGAACTATTCAGAGTCCCATTCCAGCCCACCTCCATTTATACTCCATTTTCTATGAAAGGGAGCAGGAGGAACTCCAGGATGCAGTGGTCACATAAAGGATCTTATCTTCCTTTTTCATTAAAAGTCTCAAGTATTTTCTCTTCTTCTCTTGGTTCAGGTGAGTCTCTCTTCTTTAATGCTCAATATCTTTATATTGTTTTAAGTATCTGTTAATATACTGACATGGTAACAGGTGGTATTAAAGAGAAGACTTTACTTGAAACAGAAAAGCCCTGGGGATCCAGACAAATGCTAAGATATCTAATTGATTTCACCTGTTAATTCCATTTTAGCCACTTGAGACAGCAGAGAGGAGAGTGGAGAAGAGTCAAAGAAGGATTTTTAAGGCTTGAGCCGACGGATACCTGGATTGTGTGTGTGAGATTTTGCGCAAAAAGAAAGGTTTGCCTTTGAAGGGCATTAGCTGCCAGGAATTCTTGTTTGATTGCATGGAGAACTGTAGCAAAGCTGGGTTTTTTCAAGTTCAAAAGTGACCTTTGTGTCTGCAATAATTCACCATCCAGAAGACGGCCTGGCCAGCGGCTGAACAGAGGTCATGGGTGAAAGAGAAGAAAGGAGAGGGAACATGAAGTGTGGTCAGGAAGGGATCTACAGGTTGTCAAGCAGATAGTCCAGTGCATCAGTAGTGTCAAAAGACTCACACGTGTATCTACAGCTCAGCAGAAATGACAGCAAAGGTGGTAACTACGAAATACTGTAGGCAATAAAGCAGAATATAGTCCTTGTACATTGCAGTGGTGAAAATATGCTAACAGATCAGCAATTAAGAGGATGCAGAGCTCCACATGCACGCACAGAGATAAAGGCAACAACCTTTACTGATTTCAAGGGAGATCAAATCTTTTTGAAGGGAGTTGTCCCTGGCACCCCTTTATTTGATCAATGTAGGGACAACGGTGCACACACCTTGCTGAGTATGGGGCTGTTTAGCCACAGACTGGTCAAAGTATCCATGCTAATCTCTGCCCAGTGTAACTGTCTACAATGGGCATTAGAACTGAATCTTACAGTAATGAAAGAAGGCCACCCAGAGTCCCACATGGCCAGGTACAAGTGTACCATTTACGTGGGGAAGAGGGCAACAGGATGCAGTGTGGGAAGAAGGAAAGCTGGCTGAGGAAGGGGAATCTCAGGGCAATGTTTTGCAAGGAAACCTTGTCTCCTGGCATTCATTTGGATGTCAGCTTGACATGGGGCAGCGAAGTTCACAAGTCATTTTTACCAAGTCCAAGTCAAGTCTTTATTTGTGCTATCTGTCTGCCCTTCAAATTCCTTAAATCTCGACTGGATCAAGCTTATGCCTTAGAGTTAGAGTCTATAACAGGGGTGGGCAACTCCGGTCCTGGAGGGCTGGTGTCCAGCACAGTTTGATTCAAACACATTCACTAAAGTTGACCACTAACTGGTGAGGTGAATCAGGTGTTCCTGAGTAGGGAAATCACCAAAACATGCTGGACTATGACCCTCCAGGACTGGACGTGCCCAGCCCTGGTCTATACCTTCATGAGTCAGCTTTTGTGGCATACATACAGTGGAGCAACAGCATACTACACATACAGTCTTGAAGAATAGGCTTCTTGGTAAGAAAACCTTCAGTTGGTACACACAGTTCTTCATGCACTCACTCATATTTAACACAAAACTTCAAAGAACCAACCACTGGGAGAGAACTCTTTTTGATACCTTTGAGAGTAAAAGAGAGTAAAGATTAAAAGAGTAAGAGCCCTTGCATTAAGGCTTATCTCCATAAAGACCATGAATTTCATTAATGGGGCTCACACACTTAGAATGTCTAGCAAAAAACAACAAGAAACAGAGAGAGAAACATAAGGCTTTAAAAAGAGCTGCCCACTCAGAGAGCGCTTACTTAAACCAGGCTGGATTTGCCTGATGTGTATGAGTGTGCTGCGTACGGCCTGCAGACTAAATTCACACTCCAGCTGTCCCTCGTCTCCTCCCACACATACTTTAACAGCCTGTTGCATGGAAACAAGTGGCTAAGTGAGAGTATAGATACCCTCACTAGCCTCAGGTGGAAGTGTGTGTGTGTGTGTGTGTGTTATCCATATGTGACATATGTCCAATCCTTCATTCAGTAAGTCACATGGTCTGTGAGTGTTGAAACATTCCTCCATATGCTTAATGGTTGAAGCTGGGCACGTAAGCATCTGTAAAACTGTGTGAGACACTTTTAAAGTTCTACACTTCCATCACACTTTGAATCTTCTTGAATTTCTGTGTATTCTGTTTTTATTTTTTATTCTATTCTTGCACAGAATAAAATGTTTGAGGGACCTTTGTGTATGATAATGGGCTACATGAATAACTTGACTTGACTTGACTTGGCTTCATCTAGGTGGAGAATACTCAGGGAAGCCAGGTGTGGATGGGTTTCCAAGCTAGCAGTTAGTGTTCTCCTTCAAGCGTGTTCAAACACTTTTATTGTATTGAGCGTTTGATTTATTGTTTGTAATAGTAGGTGGTAAACATTATTTCAATTAAAATTAGCCAGTGACCAATCACAATTCACTGCCATCCATGAGCTGTGTTTAATGCCATGGAACAGCACTGTGTGTGAGAAGGTCAGAAATAGCTGAGAAAGAAAAAATGGAGAAAGAAGAAAAGTTCTGGTGGGTGGAGGGCCAAGAAGGGGTCAAAATGCCCCATCAAATCCACAAAAAGGGCCTGGGGGTGCATGGGAAATCATGTCCCCCCCACAGGAACCCATCTGTTATGGCCAGACTGGAAATAGAATGGACACACAGTCAGCAATGGGATTTGAACCCAAGACCTTCTGGTTGCTAGCTCATCTACCTTACAAGCCTACAACCCACCCATGTAGGACCTGACCAGAAGTATTGGTCATACCTATTCCAGGCCCATCTGGAAGAAAAGCCCCTTTAGAAGCAACTTTCACTAATATTCATCATGTCTCATCTACACCTCTGTTCCTCGGTTTCAGGATGATCTCTAGCACTTCTAATCTACCAGACAAGCCTCCTATCTGGTTAGTGTCCCCTTGGGTTTATTTACTGACTACCTAACAGTAAGTTCCTTGCTCAGGAAAAACCCTGCCTCATGGGTTTCCCCATTGATGATGTCATATCCTCCTGAGACCCGACCCCTTCATTTCTGTCCTTTATAGTGAACATTTGTTCACCCGTATCTTCCTTAAGAATTTGGAGTTACCCCATTAAACCTACAGTGTTCTGTAGAGGAGATCCTGGGTTTTCCAGTGATGGTCCTGTGAGGGGTTTGCATGCTGGGAACAAGGACTGCAATGGTAAGACATACATGAGGAGCACCAAATGCAAGATGTTCCTTTTTTAACCAAAAAGAAAACCAGGACTTTCACAGCTAAAATAATAGGATGTTCTATGAAATATAATTCACTGTTGAACTAAAATACATGCTTTGTTGTCCTTGCAAGAAACAGGCAACAGAAGAGTGATACAGAATTTGATTGTTTTTATCAAAATGAATGTTTTTGGTAAAAATCACTTTTTTCATTTTCTAAATTCATTCGACCTCCTGTCGTCCTCTACTGTGGACATGCAGGGAAATAAAATAAAAAATATATTCAAATTTAAATTGTGAGGTGTTTTTTAAGCCCAAATAGGTAGGAAATCACACAAAATAGAAATTGTGAGACACTTTTTTTTTTGGTTTTCAGGAGGATATTTAGTTGCATTTTAGTGAAAAGATAAGATCACTAAGACTCTCCTAAGAGGAAAAAACACAATTGTTCATTTTGGTTCCACAAGCAGAGACTAGTGCAAGTAAAGATAAATGCACATTTTGGGAAAGCAACGGCTGAACTGCTGCACATTGATCAATATGATGCATGGTTAATTGATGGATTGGTCAAATGGCGCTCAGGGGTTTATGAGGATCATTAATTGGCTTGAGAGTGGGCGATTATTATCAAGTTATTATTAGGCTTGAGTTCCAGTACACCAAGGGCGCCGAAGCTGCACTACCATTCATTCTGAGGCCATAAAAAACCCATTACAACTGCACAACAATACACATTTTACACTTGACAGATCTCCAGCTGTGCTATTGAGGAGCCATTCAACTATAACACACTCCACTCCTCAAGCTGAATGATTTTTCTTTCTTTCAAGCCACACCGTACCATGCAAAAGTCTTAGGCACCTCACAAAATTACATTACAGCAGTGTGTGTTTTAAAAGCTGATATTAGAATATACACAAATAAAACGTAAATTGTAGTTCTCATCAAATACCTCAAATATCTGGTTTAGCTCAATTGATACTTCATTAAAGTAAATTCAGAGATGGAGTTTCAAAATCCAGACAAACACTGGACGAATTGAGGAGAAATCTAGAAGCAAACCTGTGTTCTTCTAACCAGCTCTCGAAACTTCCAGTACTTCCAGTACAAAAATCAAATCTTGATATTATTTCATGTTTTCTTGTTTGTTTGTATTATTCTAATGTTAAATGTATTTGCTGGCACTCACTGCTCAAAAAAAACCGGCTTTAACAGTTTTCACAAGACCTTTGCACAGCACTCTAGAAACTACACTGCTTTACTGCATTAACAACCTCATTAGTGACGACCACGTTAACTGTCATTAAGAAACTGCTGTGTAGCTTCACGTCCTTTCAGGACTACACTGACTTTGTGTACTTTGTGTTCCACTGGCTGACTTCACTAATTATCCAGCATCTGTTTGTCCTCCACAGAGGTTGATTAAAGTCCCTGTGATGTCATTTCCACCCTCATTTGCATTTCCAACAGCGTGGCACCACGGGACAGCTTTGCATCCTGATCGCCCTCCGGTGCCACTTCGGTCATGATTTTGGGCTGTCCCACAGAAAGACAATCGTGAAATAATCATGTTGATTTCTTTAGTCGCGGCTCCTAAACGGTGGCCCTACCTCTATTCACCAGCCAATCAAAATACAGATTTTTTCTTAAAACTGAACTAATAATTGTTTGCAGAAACACTCGCAACTTTTTTTTTTGCTTTTCTTCGTGGCAATATAGAATTTTTCATGCATTTAAATGCTAAATTATTAAGAAAAATAAAATTTGGATTATCATATTGAATTACAGTGGTAACACTGGTATGCTACATTCTACCACTGCACGGGCTCAGTGTAAAATGTACAGTACAGAAACGGGTTTACATTTACATTTTCTTTAGGAGTAATGTATTAAGCAGAGTTTAAAATGTAATGAAAGTGTTTCTGGAGCACATTTGGGGGCACATTTAGGGTTTACACTATAAAAATAGGCATTTTTAGGTGTATTTTTACCACAACACAATAAACACAAATTTTACTGTTTACTGTGCTGCAGTGAAGGGAGTAAGTGGATGATGGCTGGATAATGGATTATGTAACATTATTCCATTCCAGAGAGAAATGTCCTGAAAAACTGACATTTAGCAAAAAAATAAATAAGCAGTAAAAAGTTTACTGTTTACTGTACACATTCACACACACACACCATCATACACCTACACATATCGGCGTATCCAAACTTGTCACGCACACCAGATCACGTGAGTTGACTCACGTAAACGTATATAAACAGGAAGCAGGTAATCACACAGACATTGAAGTCCCGTCCTTTACACACAGACATTGAAGTCCCGTCCTTTATGTTGCCCGTGTCGACTCTCTACCCAAATCTCCGGTACTGTGAGTACTCTAGCTCCTCGGAGCTCGTCTCTGTTTATCTGTGTGTGTGTGTGTGTGTGAGAACGCCGACTCATTTGGTGCGAGTCTCTACTCCAGCCGGAACGTTCTTAGAACAAAGCGCAAGACTTACCAACTCTCTCGTGACTTCTGCGTCTTCCATCTCGCTACAAGTGGGCAAGGTCCAGTTCATTCCCCGTCACACGCAACAAAACTTATTAGATCCATGTTGCACAGTGTGATTTTTAATGATCTTTGTTTGTTTATTTATAAGCTCATCGGCTTACCTATCTTTTCATTGATGTATTTAACCAGTGGGACCACTTAGGGCCAACTTAGACCCTACTGTGTGTTTTAATGTGCCAAAAACACTATAGAGTATATAGAGTATTTGTTCCGGATGTTCCCCATAGAACTGCGGAACAAGCGGACCAGAATGAAGTGGAAAACACTCTCCACAAAGTGCACGAGCCTCAGAGGAGAAGTGCAGCAGTGGATGAAGGTAAACAGAATTAGCCCAAGACAAAGCACTGTGACGGCCTTGTTATGACAAATTAAAGTTGTTTTTGCTTGAATTAACCGTGAATGCATGAAACATGCCACGGATCCGTCTCCCTCCACGGTCAATTTAATATGACTTAATAGCTAATCAAGTTTCGCTTGTCAGATTTCATGCAGGGTAGACGCGAACAATGAGAGCTAAGGGCTTTAATTGATGACGCCATCGTGCAAAGTGATCAGAATGCTAATGTCTTCCTGTAACGTGGCATGTGAATAAATTAGCCCAAAAACTGGTTTAGTAGCTAACAGCTAAAGCTACTCACCATTCCTTACCATAAAGTGACTGTATATAAATACAAATATGTTAATGTATTAACTTATAGCAAATATTAAATATATTAAAGGTATATGTATACACACACACAGTACAGTCTGTGATTTGCTTTTAATCCCCATGTTGGCGCAAAAATACTACTTCACTTCTGTCAGATTTTTGGCATACTGAGTAGACTAAATGAAAGAAATGTGAACAAATGTTTTACTGCGACAGGCTGCAAAATGTCTAAAGATACAAGGAGTCTAGATAAAGGAGCTCCACCCACTCAGCATTCAGCACCACCAG
>JBBJLR010060033.1:0-11382 GCA_037577145.1 Brachypetersius gabonensis
TACTCCCAGCTACAGCTACAGTTACAGTTACTCCCAGCTACAGCTACAGCTACAGTTACTCCCAGCTACAGCTACAGCTACAGTTACAGTTACTCCCAGCTACAGCTACAGCTACAGTTACTCCCAGCTATAGCTACAGTTACTCTAAGTCCCATTCAGTGTAATCTCAAGACATGAAAACAGAACAAAACGCTCTAATCAAAACAAGCTACGTGAGATTTGTCGGACATTCTTTTGGCAGATGGGAGGCTTGGGTTCATTAAACTTATTTAAGCAGCCTGAAAAAAATTACGGCATGATAATACGATACATTTGCAAAATATGATGAACTTGAATTGTCTCAATTCTCCCCAGCTGTACTGTCTCCCACCGAACACTCATTCTGCCAAAAAAGTACTCAGGCTGCATGAACTGCATTCTGCTGGACATAAACAACAATGATTTCCTATCTGATAAGTCTCTTACTGGCGTATGACATGCGCATAGTGTCACACCTCACACAAATTTTATGTTTTAAACTATGACCCTTTATCTAAATTAAGTCCAATGAAAAACAATCACATACAAAGCCTTACTTCACTTGCCATCCTCTTCTTTAAAAAGTGGACCTTGCATTCTCACTGACCGGCCAATGTATGTCCACTGAACTTAAAGTAAAGACAGAAGACTATCGATTGTAAACAATTTGACACACTCACAACATGTTCATCTTTATAGTTACAGTGAAAGTTTACATTCATGTCTGTATGAACATTGCCCACATACTGCAATACTTGCACAAATTGCATATATTTGCACAAGTATATCCTGTCTACATCAAAGGTGCTTGGGTCTTACGTACATCTGTACTGTTTTCTTCCCTCTTCATAGTCTTTAGTCCATTTTATAGAATAAAGAAGAATAGAATAGAGTGCCTTTTTATTGTCACTATACACATGTACAATGAGATTATAAGCAACTTACATAACACAAAGAAATGTAAATAAATGATGTGAAAAGTTGTAAGAAGTTCTGTAACACTATATACAAATGGAAAAGAATGAATAACTGAATAATAATATATATACAGTGTGATATGCAGTGTGGGTCATTGCACAGTAGTGATGATCATGTACAGTGAGTAGTGGATGTTGGACAATTACAGTAATGTTATTGCACAGTATTTTCAATTTAAATATTGAACATTAAATATTGCACAGTTGGTGGATAGAAGGAAGTTGGGGGTGGGACAAAATTATTACAAAGGACTAAAGACTACAAAGAGAGAAGAAAACAGAACAGCTGTAGTGAAGAGAGTACATTTGATGTAGACAGCCCTCATGTCATTGTATGCAACACTGCAGTATGTCTAGTTATTTTTTTCTTTTTACCCTCATTGCTGAATCTGTCTGAGTGTGCTGCTGTCGTGTCCTGTATGTTGCCTCTATGGTCCAGGAGACTAGGCGAATCAAGAGTGTATATGGAGTTTTAGTAACACTACCACTGATTCCTCTTTCCCCAAATACCAAATACCAGCTACACTCCCATTCAGTGGCAAAGATCAATTCTGCTCTGAGTTTATTACAGGCCTGCAGTATTTCCAGCTGAAGAGACACAGTGAAACTACATCTGTATTGATCAAGTGCATCTCACTCGCACCCTCTGGCACACTGTGGTTTCTGAGCTCTAGCATCACTTAAAGTACTACAGCATAACAAAACACCCCTCATGTATTCCAATTATACACGCTGTTAATGCTGTTATGCTTTTCTGCATGTTATGCATGCTTTTAAAAAAAATTTTTTTTTTTCCTTGCTCTTTCAAATGAATCGGTAAAAGTAAAGTGGCCCCTTGTAGTCACATGTGAACATACCGCAGCACATAGTGTGAAATTCTCTGTATTAAACCCATTCACCAAGTGAAGCAGCGGGCAGCTGGGAACACAGCACCCGTGGAGCAGTGCGTGGGGACGGTACCTTGCTCAGGGGTACCTCAGGAGTGACACTGGAAATCCTGCAATTCAAGGATTCTGAACCACTAGACACCAACTGCCCAGAAGATTTTCCTTCAAGCCGGATTTGAACTAGCGACCTAAGGATGACAGTCCGCCGCTCTACCAACTGAGCTATTGAAGGAGACGGTATGGAATAAGTAGCATTTAAACTTGTACGTGTGTGTAAAGTGTGTGTTTGTCATACATGAACACAGCACAGTACACAGTGAGAACAGCATGAAGTTGTTCTCTAGATTTAACCCATTCACCAAGTCAAGCAGGCGGCCACCAGGAACACAGCACCCGGGATGATACCTTGGTCAAGAGTACCTCAGTGGTGCCACTGGCAGTCCTGGGATTCAAAACCACAACTGTCTGATTGCAGGGGCAAGTCCTCAACCACCAGCTGCCCCAAAAGGTTTTTCCTTCGAGCCAGAGTCGAACCAGCGACCTAAGGATGACCGCTTCTAACACTACACTCGTCCACTCTACCGACGCGGCAGTGCTTATGGTGGAGTATATAAATAGTACATAAACACTATTAAGATTTCCAAATATTCACTCCCCACTCCATATATTCCATTTATGGAAACTGAGCTGCAAACACAGCCCATTTTAATATGTGTCACAAAACCCAAAGCACTTACATATCAACCAGTTCAGCCTATTCTGCCCTACAAAGTCAAAAGACCTTAACTTCCCAGAGTGTGAAACTGAGAAAAATGACTTTAAAGGTTTTTTAAAGGTCAGGTTTGAGCTTAATTT
Organism: Brachypetersius gabonensis; assembly: GCA_037577145.1. Classification (NCBI taxonomy): domain Eukaryota; kingdom Metazoa; phylum Chordata; class Actinopteri; order Characiformes; family Alestidae; genus Brachypetersius; species Brachypetersius gabonensis. The sequence goes on from JBBJLR010060033.1 coordinate 2,738, forward strand.
TTGTATTCATTATGACAACTACCTGGCAAATTTTCAGTGTCCTACTGATCATACAGCTGGCTGGACAGTTGGCTCCCACAGTGTCACACTCTGGGAAGTTAAGGTCTTTTGCCTTTGTAGGGCAGAATTGAGGTTCCGGACCAGTCCAATCAGCAGAGCTCATTTACAATAACAGAAACAGATAGAAAGAGAGGTTGAAATGATCAGCATGCCTGTTTTTTTACATTATTAACAGACAATAGGGAGATGGAATTAAATACAAGAATATAATAGAATATGGGCCCTATATAGTAGTACTTCTTCAAAAACACCTCATAGTGACAAAACCACAGACCTCACGCTCAGCTGATGCTGTTTGTACGAAGTGAACATACACCAAACAAGACCACCCTGGACCACCTGTGTGCATTCCTTCAAAGCTCAGAGAAGAAGCACATTCACCATCACCACCCTGAGCCATTTTACACATTTCCTTGGTGGAAACAACCTTCTTGACCTTCCTGACCATCTAAAACCCTCCTCATATATAGGTTATGATCTCTCTTCTCACATCTTTTTCAAACCAGTTTGACTCTACAGCTCCCCCTGGCACCAATGCGTGGGACTGCATGTCCCAGCAGTGTGCGTGAAGTTTTTTCGCACCCAGCCTCCTTGGCAGATGCCACTCACCTATGGATACGAGTTTGATGTGCTCCCTCTCGAGGAACTCCAGCGCCACGGAAACGTTCTCCAGCTTCATCTGCCTGAAGTTGGGCCTGGCGTGGTACTTTCTGTACATCTTCTTCTGGCTCAGTACTTCCAGGAGTCCGATGAGTTTGAGGCCGTCGCTCAGGTCCCTCTGCAGGTCTCCGATCTTCTTGTTGATGCACTTGAGGTGCTCGTTGCACCACCTGGTGAAGGTGTTCTGCTGGATCTTCTTCCAGGGCGCGTCCTCCGCCAGGTCCTTCTCGGTGGCCGGCATCTCCTCGTCCGCGTCCTCTCCGTCGTCCGTGCCCTGGTAGTACAGACTGGGCTGCTGCTGCTGCTGGAGGTGCGGCTGGTGGTACTGGGGCTCGTAGTACGAGTTGTTGCTCATCATGTTTTCGCTTTTTCGCGCGCCCCCTTTTTATATGGTAATCAGTGAGGCCGGTGCGTGCGTGCGCGCGCGCGCGTATATGCGTGTGTGTGTGTGTGTGTGTGTAAGTAAGTGTGGGTGGGGGGAGAGAGAGAGGGCAGTGCCAGGCGCTGGGGTAGAAAAGAAAAGAGAGAAAAAAGTTGGAAGAGAAGACTTGCTGAAGTTTGCCTTGACCGAAAAATAGTTAATTAAACAAATCCAGTGTTCAGTCCCGTGCCAAGTTTTCGTCTCTCGGTCCAAAAAAACTATGAGCCTCCGTTAGAAGTAAATGTCATTTATGTCCTGGAGAGAGAACTGAGTGTAGGAAACTGGAAGAAGAAAAAGCTGGAAGCAGAGGAGACCGGAGTGTTGCGGTCTCAGCTTGCTACACTTGAAATGCTTTAAATAAAGCAGGAGGCCGGAGTGGGCTTTAAAAAACACCCCGAGACCCCCAGGCTCGCGTCAGGCCAGTGGACTTCTTGGTATGCCTCTGTCATCACGACCATATAAAACTGTGGGACGGGTAACCAAGAGACCAGATCTCGCTCGGACATCTGATTGGCCGAGCCACACTAAGGGGAAGGGGATTGGCTGGGACCCCCCAAGGTTCTTACACTGATGAGTATTTATAGTCCTCCCAAAAGGAGATGTAGTTAATTTTTTTACCCACCCGTTTTCAGACTGAGCCCGCCTCGCGAGAGTTATGATTGGCTAACCTGCAGGAGCCCAGGCCAGAGAGACCGTTACAGAGTGCAAACTTTCAGCCAATCACAGCGTAGTATGGCGGGGCTTGTCGGAATCCGGGTGGTGTGCGGACAAATCACGCCTCCCATACTTGGGTGCAGGGAAGGAAGGAAAGAAAAGCAAGTGATCTCAGGAACTCCCAGTCAGAGGTGGTAAATTTACACACATGTCAGAGAGCAGTTGAGAGTCACACATGACCACGCACTTTATTAATAATGGGGTTGTTTATTAATAACGAGAATGGTCCCATTTGTTTCTTTTACAAGCCGCCTATTCTAAGCCATGAGGTCATTTCTAGGAGGCCCAAGGCTTTTTAAGTCAGCTGGCTGGTGATCCAATGGCCTACTTGAAATGTATATCAATGGCATTATGTGGTTAGATGCTATATGTATATGTGTATATATACATGCTGTATTTATAGGCATATACGTCACATCCTCGAAAAGCAAAGAAGTCTCTGAGTTCAGTGTGTCCTCTGAAAGGTGAACCCAATGTGGTGATGAGAATGGCCAATAAACGCCGTTGAGAATGTGCTTCAGGAGTTTAAATTAGGGGTATTTAAGAGGTTGTAGCGTAAGATCTATGACTCCATGTTATAACCTTAGAGGCAACATTAGAGGTCTACAAAATTAACAAGCTTCTTCTCACCAACTCTGATGACCTCAGAAACGCTGGCTGTCTCCCTTTTCTCTTGTCAAATATAACTTCAAGACTTCATTGGACACTTTCCTAGACACTGATTAAATAGTGTCTAAACTAAATAGTTTTAAACTAAATTGCAGTGCAACTGGGGAATCTCCACTGAAAATGTCTTTAATGTAGGAGTCAGAAAACAGGCCCTATTTCACTTATTTTTTGCACTTTATTTCTTTCTTGAATAAAAGTATGTAGGTTTATGTGCCATAAACAGACATAATTAATTTTTACATGACAATTTTCCGACTTCTCTTTATACCTTAGTATGTATTAGGCATCATTCAAAAAGTTATCTGGGTTACAATACTCCTTGTACAATACTCAATGTAAACGAGCAGGTTTTAGTGATGTCACAAAGGCAGTGAAATCAACAAGCGCTTTTTTGTAGCCTAGTTTCTGTTTATGGAAAATGAATTACTTTTTGTAATATCACAAAAACAGTGAAAACAAGAAAGGGTTGTTATTGTGGCCGAATTTCTATTTATGGTTGTGTGTTTTGAAACTTCAACAGTGTTTAAATGTCTGTATAAAAAAAAGAGAAAAGAAACGAGAAATTAGATTTTCCCTTTAATTGGCCACATACATGTGTCCTAATAACAGGTTTTTAAATCAATAGAAACAAATAACATAAAAGATTGAATCAACTAGCTTTTCAGTCCAGAGCAGAGTTTCAGGCAAAGCCATTCTGAGTGCTTGGACTGAAGGAGTTAGTGGATTGTGAAGTGAAAGAGAATATGGGAGTTCTCCAGAAACTTCAGAGCTACCACTGCAGTGGTCACAATGACTAACCTATGTATGGAGGGGGGCCACAGTTACTGGAAGAAGAGACCCCCTGTGGACTGGACTCGACATGTGATGTCTCACTCAAGTGGTCCTGAAGACGTGACGGGGAAGGCGTAGAAAAAGTTCATTTTCTCCACTCAGTGACATACCTAGTCCATAAATAGTCTTGGGGCACTCCCAGTATTGTAGTATGATGTCATCTGTCTGACTTATCATCTTGGCATGTTAATGGAGTCTCCCATGTCCAGTTGTTGGGAGTAAAAATGTCATGGGTCACTGAGAGTACAGAGCCACAGTGGCAGAGAAAATCAAGTATATTTACAGAAAGAAGTCTTTTACAATGACACAACCCTGGAAATAAAATAATGGAATCACCACAGTTAGAAGACATTCTCCCAGCTTTTTCCTACTTAACAAATAAACAAATCTCATAAACAGCTTTTGTTTAATAGCTCAGTATTCTGTCTCTGTGATAAACACCTAGGGAAAAAATGAAGTTACATTATTTTAATTTAATTCCAGATCAAGTAAGGAAAGAAATTATGGCATCATCAACAAAAAGAAAAACGTTACCATGTTGCTCCTTCTCGGGTCCGAAATACTGATGGAATGAGAGGAGTTCCAAAGAGAAAGAGGAGTTCCATCATTTTTACCAGGGGTACATAAAAGTTGTCTTCAGAGTCTTCACAGCTATTTACTTTTTTGGCAAAATTCTTGACACACTGCTTTATAAACAGAACAGCAATAACTACTGGGATAAATTCTCTCAGACTTTATGCTCTGGAGTGAGGTATTGGACATGAAAAAAAACTTTAATTGGTACATAATGATGACTTTCTTTAAATAATTTCATTTTTAACAACAACTCTTTTTACTGAAATGTTCTTTAGCCTTTTTGTTTACTGTTGTCATAAAATTTCTGTTGGTTTTGGTAGTGACTTTTCTGCTCCAAGAACATTTATGTAATACATCTGTATGACGCAAATGTGTATGATTTACAATTTGAATCTTTTCTAAACGCTAAAGAATTTTTTTATGTGTCTAAATGTTGTTGTACATGTTTTTTTATATCAATAAAGCTGTAATTAAGCTGTGTTTTGTCCCAGCACCTTCTTCTTTATGGAAACTTTCACCCCTGGTTGCTCCCTAGCAGCCCAACATTAAATTGCCAGTGTCCCGATAACAGCACGAATAGAATTATGGTGGATTATTGTATTTGAGTATATGAATTAAAAATATTGTCCATTTTATCTGATATCTTTGAGTTGATTTCCATTCCACTGGAATGACCTCGAGTGGGACCTGCAGAAAAAGACTATGGAACCTAAAGTGGAGTCAACTCCGAAGAACTCTTTTTGGCAACTTTCTTTTGTATGGCTGACAAAGCCGTATTTCTCATCCCCAGTGAATAATACACAATCCAAAAAAGAAAAGTGCATGGATAAACTACTTTTATTTCTTTAGATCATTTACAAAATGTACAGTCAGATTACCAAAATACTCAATAGTTTTCTCATCTTGTTTTTGTTTTTTACACAAATGCCTGCTAAGGCATAACAACATGTAATCATGTCATAGATGTGCAATACAGTTATGTCACACACAGGGACAGTTAACAGCACCTCCACAAAGCCACACACCAACATCTCACTACACTGTCAACTGCCAGATTCAAGATAAAGCATAATTTGCTAACACAGTGGACATTTTGTACATTTAAAAAAACAGAAACATTTAAAGCCAAACCTTTACAGCTCAACAGAAGGGACATTTGTGCAGAATGAAAGAGAATGGACGTAAAACAGTGAAGAAACTACTCAAGATTCCTCATACACATGTATATTAGCTAATACCAGAGTGCAAAAACCAAAAAGAAGTATAGTGTTGAAGAACTGATCCGGTTTTACAGTGTTATCCATGCTAGATCATTCTTGCTAGATCATGGCAAATATTTGTGCTGACCTACTGAACCTTAGCTAATGAATCCTTTACTGGTGTTAAAGCATGATACACAGCTGAACTCTTGTAAATAGTTTGGCTCAGATGAGTCTAAGTAGCCTTTACATAAACTGGCTGAGCAAACTCAGTTAACTGAAGAGCGGTTAATTGAACGTTTGATATTCCATAGAAATTTGGAAGTCCACAAAGAGAAAACAGGGTAATAAAGAACATAGACTAATCACACCTTATTAACATATCAAATTGGTTAAAAAGGCTCATTGACTGCAAATGGAACCAATTGGAATTGTAACAACAATTTCAGTAAAGGCAAACGGACTCGTGCGCAGTGTTCACTCTCATTGAAATTTAATATTATAAAAAGACTTATTTACTACTATCAGACAGCATGCAAAGCCACAGTGAGAAACATGCAAACACACTGAACTTTACAGGTGCCCACAGCGGGCCTATCAGACTGCCAGCTGTGTTCGTTTAATTCAGAAAACTGCTCATCCCATCCCTGAGGCCGCAGCGAAACTTTAGAAGGTTCTGCGCCCACTTTCACAGTATGTCCCACCAAAGCTGTACGCCCGCCAAATTATTTACAGTACAGTAAAAGACCACAATTCTGATAGAAAAATTAGCTTTACCGTGTAGCATGCATTGTCTTATAAAGTCAGTAACTGTTAGTACATCGAAGCACATTCAGTTGCGCTAGTATTGAGGTCTAAAGTGTTCATCTACCCACTAGATACTGGAAGACAGCACTGCAGCAACTAGGCACACTGTAGACGACCCAAGTACGGCAACGTGTCTAACTGAGTTTGGCCACAGCGTCCCTTCTACGCTTTAAAGCCACGCTACAGAAGAGGCACAGAATCACCGACACACTTAAAGCCACTGTGTTATGTGCATTAGTTCTTCTTCAGCTACACTTTCGAAGGAAGGGTCTAACTCGCTGAGCTTTTGGAGTCATAGTGATGTATGTCTTGACATAAACAGCTATGACAGCTTATACAGAGACATTAATATTATAGATGACCAAAAGTGGAAATAATGTCAAGATCCTTACACAGATTAATCCAACACGCTAACAGGCTAACAGTAAATGGGAGCTACTAGTAGCCACCTGTTAGCATAATGTAATCTACAAAATGCTAAATTCCATCAACTTTAGCTTTTTCTGAGGGGCAAAATTCCTTTTTTATGCTTCAAGACAGGTTTTGGTCCAACATAAACTCATCTGATTACAGAAAGTGCATAAATTGTATATCTTGCTGCATAATAGCAGCACAATTAGCTGTATCTAGCTGCACACTTTAGGTAAAGCTAGTGAATTTGTGCTACACATCTGAGGTGCATGCGTTCAGAGTCTTCAGGAGGATTTTCAGATAGGTCATGCTATTTGACTGTTCTTAATAGACTATGTTGGAACATGTCCATTAAAACTTAGATGTTATTTTATGCATTAGACCTAAAGTTAAGAAAGATCCTGAAGTTAGACAGCAAGCAGCTAATGTAGGCTACTTCGAAGAGCTGAGATAAATATACAGGGCAGTCTGTGCATAAATGGACAGTCACACAGTCTCTGTTGTTGGGAATTTGCACTCCATTTGGACTAAAACACAACCAGGAAGGAGCCCATTGTTTTTTTTACTGTCCACAACAACAATGGAGATACAAACTAACAACTGGGTCGATAAAATACAAGCACGACTGTTTTGGCTGAAATTTCGGTGGGAGTTTTTTTATGACGCTAAAAAAATTCTCTTTAACACTGAGAGAAACGTGAAGGTGATCCAAAACTTCACTAATAAGTTATCTGGGTAGCAAATAATGAGAAAAAGACTATAAATACTAAAAGATCACAATAACAAAATCAGCTCGGACAGAAAGACTTTCTGCGGGTTCAAATCCATGGCCGTGGTTTGAGACAATAACTGGTCATAAACTGCATGGAGAGAACTGTGCTGCTAACGCATCAAAAACATTGTTGCTGGGCTGAGACACACTGAAAAATAAGATGGAATGTGAGAGCTGAACTGAACATGACTACAATGGGGAGGAAATTGGGGAAAAAGGCAAAAAATCCGCACCAAAATGCACCAAAACAGACATGATTCACCTGATATAGATGTACCATCCAAAATGAACAGAGGTAAGAAATAAATCGTCAGTACCTCATATTCACTGTTTCAATACAAATCATGCTGGAGCATGGATCCAAAAATAACAAAACACTGTCCCATTACTTTGAACTGCACTGCATTAGTTGTCAGAAGGAACTAAAATTCTCTGATTGCTACCCACCAGTATAACCACGCATAGGCAATACTGGAGTACGCACTACAGTTTATCTGTGTAAAAAAATATTCTCTCTCTTTTTCTATCATTTCTCTTTAAATCAGGTCCATTTGATTAAACACATATACAAAAATATCTAACCCATTTTAAACGGTTAAGACTGTCAAGTGAGCATCTATTCAGTGGTTTCATTAGTCATATATAGCGTTGCAATAGTTGCTCACAACCAATCCAAACGTAAATGATCATAATCTCAACTCTTACTGTCTGGATTATTTTGCCTCCACAATGAGCAGTGCCTCATCCATCATAACCCATTTAAAAACACTCTGAATGTGGCAAATGCACCCAAACCACAGTCAGGTGTTGTAGGATTACAATTACATAGATATACTAATAAAACGGAATGATGCATGCTTTAAAGCAAAAGGTTTTTCTCTGTTAAAACTGAACTTAAAAGACAGCTAAAAGAGTTGCCCAGTGGAATAGGACATACTTGGAAGATAAATAAGTATCAGGTCGCATGCTACCACATAACATCTGAAAAACAATGAGATCAGAGCAAAAGAGTGCAACCAAAGCAACAGAGGGATAACCTACATACTTAAAGCCTTAAAATAAAAGGATGCATTTGGTAATAAGGCAAACAGGTCCTTAGTTTTCTAAAACGGCATTCAGTAAAAAAAAAAAGCAATACAGTCAATTAAGATGGTTATAGATCAAATTAAGAAGACAGCCAAAGTGTTTTCAACACATTTTCAAGCATTTTCTCCATCTCTGTGCTTAGCAGAGCACGTGTGGCCCACAGCACCGCATCCTTGTGTGGTCCACTGCTCCACAAGTGGACGGTTTGTATCTACAGAGGCAAAGAAGGACAACAGCAAAAAGAGCAAACAACCAGAGCAGCAAGACAAGAACGAAAGCACTGGGTTTGGAGGCGAATGTGTTTCTATGGTCCTGTACAGCCTTGTGTCCATTTCAGGAGATATGTTGTTGTGGAGTCAGCGTGCATGTTTGTGTGTGTGTGTGTGTGTGTGTGTGTGTGTGTGTGTGTGTGTGTGTGTGTGTGTGTGTGTGTGTGTGT
>JBBJLR010060064.1:0-11382 GCA_037577145.1 Brachypetersius gabonensis
TTTCATGGCAAAGAAGGACTATGCAATTCATCTGATCACTCTTCATAACATTCTGGAGTTTATGCAAATTGCTATTAGAAAAACTTCAGCAGCAACTTTTCCAATTTCCCATATTTATGTAATTCTCAAAACTTTTGGCCAAGACTGTAGTGTGCAAGAGTTTTGACTACTCTAATCAGCAAACCAAAGGTAAGACAGTTCGACAGGCCGAAAATAATATTTTTGCGGCAAAAAATGGCGATTCAAAGCAAAATATGAAGAAACTGGTAGGGTGCTCGAAACTTGAGAGACTGTTTGAATTGTTTCTTAAGTGTTAATCGTCAGGGGCAGAGAGGGGCTTTAACACTTCAGCAGTTTTTTACACTTCTGTCCATGACTGTTCCACACTACAGTTTAGCAATCCATTACTTTGTCTAGTAAATAGTTCTTGTATTCACCTGACTGCAGAGCCACAGTTTCAGAGCAGCACTTTCAGGCTTTTTATATAAACATGTTCATTTTCTTAATATCTCCTCATCATTGGGGCACCATTCACCTCAACTTGACTCATGACTTGTTTGACAGGATAATAATGTTGTAGCAACCATGTGACGCTACGCACTGAAGGGTTAAAGGGGGGAATCTATTTTAAAGGTGTTTAAATGTGGTGGTAATGGAGTCTGGCGTCTACAGTGTGAGCTCCAAGGAGAGCGGGAGTTTTTGAGTGTGTGTGCGCGCGTGAATGCGTGCATGTGTGGTGACAATAACACAGCGGCGTTCCTTGCAGGCGGGAAGGTGGTAATTAGACAGGGATGCTCATGGTCTCCCTGGGGCCACAGCAACACCTCAGAGCACATACACACATACACAAACCTTCTGCTGCTCTTTACTATGTGTGATCTCACAGAGATTTCAGAATAACTGTGAATAAGATCTCCTTATATTAATGTGCCCTATTGAGGTTTAAAGTACACATGTCCACCTCTATGAGCGCCCCCCCCCCCACTTATTTTTTTAAAAAAAAAGTTTGACTTACCTTGTTATGATGCTATTTTCTGCCTGTGAAACTGTCTTATCTTTGGCATATCGAGTAGATTACATGTAAAAAACTGGTAACAAATGTACTGTGACAGGCTGCAAAGTGGCTAAAGATACAAGGAGCCTAAATAAAGGAGTTCCAACCACTCCGCATTCAACACTTCCATCATTAAGGTAGAACAGAATTGTGGACGTAGCTTTGGATACAGTATGACTTACTGTGAACTGTAAAAATGAACTGAACTGCAGCGTGGAGCCGAACACTGTGGAGCCTTTTTACACAATAGGTCTGTTTTCACAAACCGCTTCAGGAGCAGGAGTCCTGTTTTGTGAACACCATCCCTGGTATCACCTGGAACCAGGGCTGGACTGGTCATAGGGCTTGGTCCCAGTCCGGTCCTGCCTGGAACAGCCGCCTTTACATCATTTGGGAGAGTGTCAACAGCATAGGCCCCCTGCCTCAACCCCAACCACTTAAGTGTTGGTTTTAAGACTTTTTATTTCTGTCTTGCTTTTTCTGTCTCTCTCCGTCTTTCTCTGCCTGTTTTCTCTCTCTCTGTAGAGCTCCCCAGGTCATGCCTGCAGCAGCAGTGATGAAGATGATGATGGTGAGGAGTGTTCTGGGGGGGAGGGGGAGGGCTGTATCTGCGCTGTGTGTTTGGATGTGTATTTCTGCCCCTACATGTGTCAGCCCTGTAACCACGTCTTCTGTGAGCCGTGCCTTCGGACCCTTGCCAAGAACTGCCCCACCAACACTCCCTGCCCGTTGTGCAGGACTACCATCACACATGTCTTCTTCCAGAAAGGTGAGAAACACCTGAACACCTGCACACATTCACCACACTGTTTACTGTTCACACAGAGAGGGAGCAACCATCTGCAATGCTATGCCACACCCACTTCCATGGATACTCTTGGGTCATGGGTTCTAAACCTACCTTCAGTATACCACCACTGGGTCCCCGAGCAAGTATTGTAAATGTACTCCACTACCATGACCCTGTTTAATCTATACTCATTTCCATGGCTACTCTATATCAAGTAGTGAAGATAATATAAATAAATGACTATAAATCATTCAGAGCTGTGGAGCAGGTGAAGAAGACATTCTGTCAGCACTAATTATACAGTTCAGTTCAGCAAACCAGCACAAGTTCAGACAGCTGACAGGAGTTCACATTAACATTAGCTTAACAGTACAGAACCGGTTTGACCCCCAGTGTGATGCTCGTTATCTACAGCCTTGATGTTTCTCCTCAGTCATGGGTATGTAAGGCTTTAGGAATTTTAACTAATAATGACAATGAACTCAGTTCTGGACACACAGGTCTGTAAACTTTAATCTGTCTCCCTGTAGAGCTGAACCATGCCGCCCGCACCTTCTTCCCAAAGGAGTATCTGTCCCGCAAACAGAACTTCCAGAAGGCCGGCTGTGCCAAGTGGCCACTGCCCAGCTGCAGAAAACTCTTCCGCATTTTTGGAGGTAAACTTTTCTTGTGAAAGCCTCTTAAACCTTTTATAAAGATTCTAATTTACACTGACCCACCCATCCTGATGTGTAGCTGACTGGGGATTTGGTGTCTTAAGTTTACTTCTTTACATTCTGAGAGTTTGAAGCATGAAGCCTGTTCCTGTTAACCACTGTATCAGACTTCTGTTCTGCTTTTTTATTCTATTCTTCTTCGTTTTATTCTAATTAATATTATAGCTGAATTTTGGCGTATGGGTGTGGGGGTGGGTGTGTATGTGGGTGTGCGCGTGTGTGTGTGTGCTCCAGGTTTTCAGAGACAGAGCAGTCCTATTGCTCGACGTCAGTTCCCTCACGGTGGATACCGGCTAGACGCACTGGACTTCGAGGATGATTCTCGTGGCTGGAGGTTTGACATGGACATGGTGATCATCTACATCTACTCTGTCAACTGGGTCATTGGCTTCATCATCTTCATCTTCCTCTGCTACTGCTTCTTTCCCTCACTGTGAAAAGTCTACAGAGAGAGAGAGAGAGAGAGAGAGAGAGAGAGAGAGAGAGAGAGAGAGAGAGAGAGAGAGAGAGAGAGAGAGAGATCAGGACATGATTGAGCAGAGTCCAGAATCACAGTGTTAATCACGCTGTCCCTTCCCCATGGACACACTCTCCAGGAGTCCACAGTGAGGACGTTTGGATTAGGGCTTCACACGTTCTCCAGGAGTCACCACGGTGTACAGCATTACTGAAGAGATGTGTCCTGAAGTCCCATATCACCCTGAATTTCAATCAAAATGTTCACCAAATACATGAACATGGTCCATCCTTCAACAAACATCTAACCATCTTCTTGAGAACAAGTGCTGACCAGGAGGAAGGAGCTGCTTAGCTGGTATAAGGGCAGCTGAGGCGTCCACTCTCTGAAGATATAGACCTCAGGCTTGACTGTATCAGATGCTCGGCCTCCTTCATGCCCTAGCCTGAGCACAGGCATCAGAACATTGTTCTTCTGGAACTTCTACAGACCATTAAAACCAGCGCCATAACAGCTAAAATGTAACCTGTGGTGTTTAGAGATGGAACACAGTTGCTAAGCTAATGGTATTTTATTTCGGAGGGGAAAAGGGACAGCTGGTGGCCTAGTGGTTTGGACATTCGCCCTGCCATCAGAAAGTTGTGGGTTTGAATGCCAAGACTGCTAGTGGCACATCTAAGCAAGGCACCTTGAGCGAGGTACCGTCTCCACACACTGCTCCTCGGGCGCTGTGTTCCTGGCTGCCTGATGCTTCACTTGGTGAACATGTTAAATGCAGAGGCTGTTCATATTGTGTGCTGTGGTATGTTCACATATGACACAGTGGTCACTTTACACACTTAATATAAAAACGTGCTGCACACAGCTGTACAGAGGTGTGGGGGATGTTCCATCTGCAGAGTGGACCATATAATGACCTGCAGATTCACAGTTTATTAATCAAGTTGATCACTGGACTCATTTCTCCAGAACATGATAAATAGATTTCTCCAAACCATGAACACGTTTCTCCAGAGCAGGGGCCACAAACATGGTGCCCCCAAGGACCGCATGAGTAACCCGCGGACCTGTCCTAAAAATAGCACAGCTCACCAGTGAGCAGCGTCCAACGTTTAATTTGATCCTGTTGCTATTCTTCTTTAATCACATTTGCATTTTTATAGATTTGAAAATGACAGAATCTAAAAAAGGCATTTAATACATGTTTATTATACACAAAGTTAGATAAGTTTAGGTAAACTCTGCTCTAGTGTATCAAACTGGTAGCCTTTTTTATGGCTCAGTACCTGTGAAGTAGCTCTCAGTTTCAAAAAGGTTGGTGACCCCTGCTCCAGAGCATGATGACCATGATGACCTTGTTTTAATCAAGTGATCCTGACAGCTCGGATCAGAGATTCCCTTTCTTTCAATTCCCCTTTTAAGAAATTAAAATAAAAGGATTCTCAATGTTTTACTGATCATAAACACCCACAGGTCTCTTTATTACACACTGGGACGTTTTAGTTTAATTGTTTATCCTAAACTCTAAACCCCTGGGAGGGTGAAGATGAAAAAAATCTGTACAGTTATGATCTCCTCATCAAACCATTTCTTTAATAAAACACATTCAATAAGCATGTATTGATTATTTTTGCTTTATACTGGTGTCAGCTATGATGGCACAGTTTGGCTGAGGTTGTTTGCTATCTGAGATAACACCAGTTGGTAAGTCTTCACTGCAGCAAACTAATGTTCTCCTTTCGATCGCACACACAAGTGGAACATGAGCACATTCGAGAAGGTTGTATCTGAGCTGGCCAGATGCTGAAGAAGAGTGTGGCAGCAGCCCTGAGTCAAATTCCAAACCTGTTCATCTCCTGAAGCTCCAGAGTGGAACTTCTGTGCTTTTTAAACCTTCTGTGCTTGGTGTCACACGGTTGCTCCTCCTGACTACTTTCCATTTACACATAGTGTCACACTGTTGTAGTCTGGAATGTTCAACATTGAAGTTTCCAACCTTTCTAACTGCTGATCAATACTGCAGGTAAATTGGGATTTAGTATTACAGTCAATACAGCCAGTCATATTCACACTTAGAGTGTTCTAAAGTAAACTAAGAAGGTGGGTTTTCATTCACTGTTGGCTACGTTAGCCCCATAGCTTCAGTGCTAAAACTAAAATAAAAAGCTCAGATACTGAACACGTCTCAGACACAGTTCCTTACTCCGTTCTCTAGCCAATGGAGGAGCTGCTGTCCCATGGCCTGACCTAGGTTCTGCATCAGGTTCTGCACGGTCAGCGGCCCAGCAGGGTGGACACGCTCTGTAGAGTGCCTGCAGGAGAAAAAGCTCCTCAAGCCACATAGAAACGAACAGGGTCAGAAACCATGCTGCTTGTCTGTAATGAGAAACATGTTCATTATTGGCCCAGATGGAGCTAATCGAGGTTGATGAAGGTCACTCCAGCACAGCGCTGATAATTAAATCCTCGACTTCACCCTGTCCCAGAACACCAGCCACAAACTCAGACCTGCTCCAGTTAACTTACACTTAGGGATATAAATAACTAAATGTTCACAGTACTGTTCAAAAGTCTTGACCCCTTCTATTTCTTGCTTCCAAAGATCCAGACTTTCTTGTATTTTAATGTACTCTTGAGGAACAGTTCTCTAGGCTTTCAAAGGCTCTCATTTTCAGTCCAGTCCCTGAACCTGACCAGTTTCAGAGGAATGTTTTTTGCTTGTTAAGTGACACAGTGACTTACGTATGAATCATTAAACCATAACAAAGCACATCTAAGGCCAGTGAAGAAACAGGTGCAGATGATTCCAGATGATCAGGCGGTGATCAGTATACTGGTGGTGCTGAATGCTGAGTGGTTGGAAAACCTTTATCAAGGCACCTTGTATCTTTAGGCACTTTGCAGCACAGTAAAACATTTGTTCACATTTCTTTCATTTAATCTTATCAGTATGCCAAAGATAAGACAGTATGGCAATATGCCCCGACACGCTGCACTGCACCCCTTACAGGGTCCTGCTCTCTGCTCTGGTCTGAAGTGTAGCGGGGTAAACGCAACGCCACCATTCGGCGGTTGTACAGTCATCACACTGGGAAGCGCTGGAGTCAGTTACCATAGAAACGAACGCCTCAAACTGTTGCCAAGGTGAGTCTCGTTCGTTTTTGCATCCACTTGGTCACAGCTGGGTTTTTTTTTTCTTTTCTGTTTCTTTATTAATTTGGATTTTGTTTTGCCTGTTTCTCATGGGAAAAATAATATTTAGGGTCCAGAATATTAAACATTATTTTATTATGTATATACCTATTGGAGCAAATTTTATTTCACACCTGTTTTCCGAAGCTAAGACCCGCCCCATCTATGCTCCGATTTGCTATTTTCTTCTTAATGAAAACCTATTAGTTCCGCCCTTCCTCCGCTAGGATTGGCTAATGAATTCCATGTGACTCCGCTGAGGATTCTAAATCGCTGTTTTAGTTCAAGCCCAACCGTTCCTGCGCTGTGATTGGTCAGCTTTCCATTCACCGTTCAGCAACCGTGTGCAGCATCATCCAATTCCAGCGCGGCAGGGGCGGAACTCTGAGTGGCCAATTATCCAATCGTAGTGTAGGTGGGCGTGGCCCTCAGGAATACGGGTGCACTTATCGAGGTCAGAACAGCATCGTTTGTCTCGCGCGCGTTAGCCGTCAGCGCCCGTGACTCGCGCTGTGTGCGCGAGACGATGAAGGCAGTGCAGCTGGTGATCGGTATTGATCGGTATTGATCGGTATCGGATTTCTGCTGGTATCAGGCATGCACGCGCTCTGATCTCGCCCTCGAGAGGAAGGTGACTCGCATCGCAGTCGGCGGCAATGCAGAGGGGAAGAGCTCGTGCGCGCGACCAACAGCCGCGGTGCGCGTGACAGATCGATCGAGTGACTGGAAAACGAGACGAATCTAGCGCGTGTGTGTGTGTGAGTGTGTGCGCGCGCGCGTGTGTTTGTGTGTTAGTGTAAGAGAGTTTTTGTGCGAGTGAGAGAGTGAGTTAGTGTGTGTGTGAGGGAGGGAGTGTGTGTGTGTGGTGGATGTGTCTGTATGAGTTCTGCACCGACTGGGCGCAAAACCCGCCCCGTCCTGCACCTCGGCAAACCCGGGGAGCGCGAGCCAGAGCGCGCGGAGGGAGCGGACTGCAGGATGGTGGGTATCCCCGCGGGGCTGGGGGGTGTGTATAGTTTATGATCTGGTGTGTGTGGGTTCATGTGTGAGTGACTAAAAGGGGCTGCTGATGGGTGCGGGTTTTAGGGTTGGGAGTTTGGCAGAGAAGGCGGGGGAATGTTTGGATGTTTAGGGGGTCATTTTTAGGGTTTGAGTAGTTTAGGGGTTGGCATGGTTTAAGACTCGGTTTTGGGGGTTTGGAGTTTGGCGGGTGGGATGGTGAGTTTATGAGGTTTGGGGGTGTTTGGAGTGGTTTTAGAAGTCTCTTTGGTTCTTTTTTTGTTTGATTTTGATTTACTCGTGGATTTTGTCCTTTGACAGAACCTTTACAGGCAGAATAACGAATGGGGTAACAACTCTTAAGATTTTAAGCCACTAATTAGCCTCAACATTAATGACAACATGCAGAACGTCCTCAAACCACAGTCTGGAAGGACCTGATTCTAAGGCGTGTGTAATGGATCTGAGAGGCTTTGCAGGCTGGTCAGAAACTTAAAGTGACAGAATGAATGTGTGGAGTTTACAGGTATAGTTCCTCAGCTTCACTCTCCTTCCATCTCCTGGTCTCTCAGGTGGTTCAGGAGTTTAACACTCTGGTGGCTCTGTACCGGGAGCTGGTGATCTCGGTTGGGGAGATTTCGGTGGACTGTCCGTCTCTACGGGCCGAGATGCACAAAACTCGCATTAAAGGCTGCGAGATGGCCAGAACCGCCCACCAGAAGCTGTCGGCAATATCAGGGTAATGACGTGTGTGTGCAGGACGTATGTGTATGCAGAGAGAGTGTGTGTGCAGGAGGTGTGTGCAGGGCATGTATGTGTGAGTATGTGTGTGCGGGACATGTACGTGTGATGTACGTGCGTGTGTGTATGTGTGTGCAGGACGCGTGTGTGTGCAGGGGATGTATGTGTGTACAGGACGCGAGTGTATGTGTAGGACACGCGTACACACATACACACAGCTCAGGGGTGTCTGTGTTGGGGGGTCATGTAAATGTGCCCTATAAAACCAGTTGTGTGTGTTGGAGGGGCATGGGATGCAGAACAATATACATCTCTTTATCTCTTCACACCTGGACCGTCACTGCAACTCTCCTGAAACAGGAGTTCAGTGTAAAGTGTACTTTCAGGAGAGCCAGTATCCCTCTCTTTACCCTAATCACCCCATCCCACTCTCTCTCTCTATCTTGACCCTGATCGCTCCCTCCTCCCTTTCTCTCTTTTTACCAGGCCGGAGGACGAAGAGATCCACCCAGAGATCTGCCGGCTCTTCATCCAGCTGCAGTGCTGTTTGGAGATGTACCTGACGGAGATGCTAAAGTCTGTGTGTTTGCTTGAGTCTCTGCAGCTCCAGAGGAGAGGTACATAAACCTCTCGCACTGCACCCATTTCCATGGTTACACTACACCCCTTTCCTTGGTTACACTACACCTATTATTTAGTTACGGCACCATCTTCCTGTGGCTATGCTAGGTTACTATTTTATATATTATTTATTCAGTATCTACAGAGATGGGTGTAGTGTAACAGTGGGGATGTGAGAACCGACCCTTCGAGGTTAGTGGGCTAAAGAGTTCATAAGGTAAAAAATCTGTTTAAACAGTGCAGGACTTCAGTAGAACCAGCGCTGAAGCTTCAGTCTGCTGCCTTTGTGTTCTTGTGCTGCACTGAGTGCCTGCTGTTGACTGTCCAATGTGGAGTTGAGTCCTCGGTGTTGCATGCTCGGTGTTGAGTGAGGTGCTTGGTGTTAAGTGGAATGCCTGGTGTTGAGTGGAGTGTCTGGTGTGGAGTGGAGTGTCTGGATTGCCTGGTCTTAATGTAGCTATTAGGAGTACATATTTGGGTTTAAATATAGTCTTTCTGCTTTCATTAAGAATCATATAAGATTTCTTTGGGGTTCTAGAGAGAGACCTCTGTTTAAGTATGACCCTGACCATATAGCTGTAGATTGAGGAGTTCCCATGCATAAAATAATACATCTTTTGGACTAGTGACCTAGCATGGAAGAATCTGACCAGCAATGAACATGCCATCAGATAGTGATGGTAAAGGCCATAGGGTCATGGGGACCAGGATGGAGTAAAGGTTAGAGGAGGCATTGGCATAGGCCATAAAGCTCTCATGTTATAGAAGCTTGGACAAGGTCTGAGAACAAATGGGAAGAGGAAAAGAACTAGAAGAAGGGGAGAATTTGAAAATCCAACTCTGTGCGATTGGCTAAAAGGCAGTAAAAAGAGAAGGGGGAGTCTTTCGCCCAGAACATATACCTATATATTTTACATCTACCTATATACTGTAAAATCTGTCAGAGCCAGAGGAGTCTGATCAACACTCTCCTGGACACTGTGAGGTTGCTTTATTCTTTAATAAAGCAGAAAAGCTGCATTTCTCTGACTGCATTTGATTTTTGAATCAGTGTTTCAGATTTAGGTATTTGTTCTAGTTTTAGCTACCACAGTCTGTAGTGTTCTGTGTGGAGTGCCTGGTGTTGAGTGGAGTGTCCGGTGTGGAGTTGAGTGTCCAGTGTGGGGTGTTCAGGGTTGCGTGTCTGGTGTGGAGTGGAGTGTCTGGTCCAGTGTGGAATGGAGTGCCTGGTGCAGGATATACGTTGTGGAGTGTCTGTCAAATGTGGAGGGCCTGATATTGGGTGTCTGGTCTGTCAGTGGTTGAGTGTCCAGTGTGGAGTGGAGTATGCGTTCTGGTATGGAGTGCCTGTGTGGAGTGTACAGGGCTGGGTGTTTGGTGTGGAGTTCCTTGTGTTGGTCTTCAGGATGTTTCAGTGCAGAATGTTTTCTGATGTTATTCAGGCAAAGATTGTTCTGCTGCACCAAAGCCAGAGAGTCGGAAGGAGGACAGTTCTGATGTTCCCATCCTGGAAGACACGTCTTCAACTCCGCTGGAGCAGCAGACCTACTGCCTCGTGGCCACGGACATTGAGAACATAGAGAGGTAAATTAAAACCTGCAGCACTGACCGATTCAGACACGCCCCTCCTCCCAACAGTGCTTGTCTTGTCAAGCATATTTCACCACAGTCTGAACAAAATTTCATTTTAGAGTTGGCTGTTTAAGAATATTACATTTTAGTGCCCATTTAGGTTCTGTTATTTGTTGACTGAAAAGTTCAATGTTAATTAACTGTGATATTTCAGGAGTGTGAACACCAAAAATGTCTTTGTGACGTGTTAATCATCTCGTTATGAACAGGAGATAATTAGCACGTTCACATTAACTAACATTAAATTCAACAAACAGTAAATAACTCCTTTATAGAAGACCATATGAACACGAACACAAACACAAACAGGGCACTGTTCACAATGAAACGGTCATCAGTGTGGGATGTGGGCAAAAGACATCCACTTCTATGCCTTTCTGTGACTCTTCCAGTCTTTCTGTATCTCTGTTGCAACCTGCTGATGGCACTCTGTGACACTCTAGGCTAAGTGGCCACTTCTGTCTGAGAACATCCTGTTTGAAGCCTCGCAATGGCGAGGTACTGTTGATCAATTGTTAGGTGTCGCCTTGGTCTCATGATGTCAAAATGTGAACAGCACGATGAGGACTGTTTAAATACTGATTGAACCAGTATTTAACAAAAATGTATACAAATGTATTGCCTGATTCGTGGATCAAACACCTGTTGTGAATTTTGACGTTAAAGCTCCTTGTCAGAGAACAGCAAGTTGTGTAAAAAGTACTGCAACATTGAACAGTTGGACATGTGCATTCAAACGTTTAGGGAAGGTCACATTAAGTAAAGGTTATAGAGCATTTTAGTTTCATCTTGACATCTCACCCAAAAGCCGTGTGTATATGTATTAGTGGTGGGCCGTTATCGGCGTTAACGTGCTGCGTTTAACGTGAGATTCTTATCGGGCGATAAAAAAAAATATCGGTGTTAATCTATTCACAAAGTTGGGTTGGGAGCTGGGTCTATATTACGCAAGCTATGACTTCCTTCATCTTGATATTTTAGCGCAGATGTATACCTAGCCGAATTGCATTGTAGGGGGCGAGAACGAGTCTGAACCTTAGCCCCCAGGGTTGTAGGAAGGAATTCACGTGTATAGAGGGCTGAAAACTTTTTACCAAACCTTACCTTTCACTTAAGGAAACAAGTAAAGTTAAGCAGTGAACAGTTATGGACACTCATAGTATTGTTCTGTTGAATTGAG
>JBBJLR010060085.1:0-11380 GCA_037577145.1 Brachypetersius gabonensis
ATAAATAATTCCATGAAATGAAGATGGTTTACGAGTTTTGACTCACGAGTCACAGCCCCGAGTCCGAGTCAAGTCTGAAGTCACTGAGGGAAGTCTAAAGTCAAGTCAAAGTCTTTGTTTGTGCGACTTAAGTGCAACTTGAGTCAGAGTCTCAGACTTGAGTCACCATTTCTGAGACAGAACACAGCTTACTAATACTGAATACACTGAGATAACTGTTGAAAATGGGGGGGGGGATGTTAAAACACTAAAATACGAGGACAAGACACAGAGCAGTCGTGCTACATGCTGCAGCAGCTGCTTCTTCTTCTTTTTATGGCGGTCGACAACTTTTCAGTGTATTACTGCCACCGCTGGACTGGTGGAGGTACTACAGTTCAGTTCTCAGAAAAAAAGGGGCTGAGGGAGAAAACAGAGAGAGAAAACTCAAGAAAAACATTACAACTGCCATTTACAAACTGACTGTGTCTCTATAGCAAGAGCTACAGGGTCAAAAACTGTGAAACCACTACATAAAAAGGCCATGAGCATATTATAGCTTATACACTGATTGCGTTCTAAGCTTCAAATACCTGTCATTAAGTAAACCACTGTTTGGCACTAAATGTTTTAAATGAGTGCATAATACAATTAGCAGTAAAATCAATCATTTACTCTTTTTATGACAAAAAGTTCAATAAATGTGTGAGTATCTCATACTTGAATTTTATGGTGGTGTCTTCTCAGAGCATCTTCAGTTCTTGTGTGGCGTTCTTGTGCTTGTTGCTGATGTTGGGAATACAATATTGAAATACTACTCATGTAATGATTAAGTCGAGGCAGGCAGCGTGTAAATGTGAGATCCTGAAGCATTTAATAAACAAATAAGAAGCAAAAGCACAAACATCAATGAGGACCTGGGGTTTAACAATAACACAAGCAGAGTAGACACCGGCGGAATACTAACAGGTAACTAAAACGCCACAGGAGATGAAAGTGACAGAGTTTTAATGGGAGGTTTTAACAAAGAATCCCATAACAGAGACTGAAACACAGAGGGCATATATTCTGACAAGGAAAGTGTCAAAACCTGGGCAGGGCAGGAGACACTGAGGAGGAGGCGGGGCTAATGCACAGACTGGAATAAAAACAGTTACAAAACCATGTAGCTGACAGACACATGGTTGTGGTAAACAACAACAACATAATAATAGTAATAATAATAATAATAATAATAATAATAATAATAATAATACATTTTATTTATAGTGCTCTTTTCATCACAGGATCTCAAAGAGTCACAGGTTAGAAAAGAAAGAAGCAAGAAAACAAGGCAGGCTTTAAAAAATAGAAAGATTAACAATAAATATAGAAAACTTCTAAGAGAGGGAACCAAAGGTTTTGTTAATAGAAAGCCATATTTAAAAACTGTCAGTAGGTTGTGGCTTTCTCAGGATGTCTATGGCAAGAACCTTGTGTGTGATAACTGAAGAATTGGGGACCTTAAGTGCAGTTAGTTTAAGCCACTCCCCTTGGATACGGTGGACCAGCTGAGTATCTTTAGGTATGATAGAGACCCTCTCAGTGTGGATGGTGCAGGTTTGTGTCCTCGAACAGATCCACCAAGTCTCGCCTCGCTGGCTTCCTGCAGGACCATGAGGGCGGAGCTCTGGAAACAGAGGGCGGTCCTGAAATCCTGAGTGATCTCAGGCACCAGACGCTGGAAGGGCAGCTTGTGGATCAGCAGCTCCGTAGATTTTTGGGAACGGTGGATCTCTCTCAGGGCCATGGTGCCGGACCGGTAACGGTGAGGTTTCTGTAACAGTGAGGGTTCTTCATGCCGCCAGGGGCCGGAGCGCTCTTGGCCTTCATGGCCAGTTGCTTCCTGGGAGCCTTACCACTGGTGGATTTACGACAGTCTGCTTTGTTCCTGCCACAGTAACCACGAGAAAAACATTGTGAAAATAATAGTAAAATATACAGACAAAACAATATTATGTATTAACCAGATGAATATTTACAATAAATCATAAAACTTTTTAAAACATGGATTAAAGCAAAAAAAAAGTCAATCTAACGGAAGAGATGACGGGGGAGGGGGGTTGTTGGGTTGAGTGGTGTATTTTAGGTGAGCATTCTAAACTGAATCACTTCCTCAAGTGATTCGTTTCAGTACGTTGACTTAAAAGATCGCGAACGACACAACACTACTCTCCACTGCCATTCCTCCGTTAACAGCAAGAAAACAGACTCCAAAACTGCTGTTATTTATTCATTTTTAACGGAACATAAACTCTCGCCGCACTCGCAACACCGGAGCCACTGTCCTGGATATCCAGCTTCGGAGTTTTGGCTTCTTTATCTATTTAAGCGATAGGTTTTCTCCGCTGTTCTCAGACCTGTTTTAGCTACTATTAGTGAATGAGACCCTTCATGACACACTGACTTCCAATCTTAGAACTTCCTTCTATTCCGATCTTTTAAAAAAATTTAAAATATACTTCTACTAGCCTATTATTGTGCTCTATTATTATTATTATTATTATTATTATTATTATTACTATTACTACTATTATTATTATTATTATTACTATTATTGTTGTTGTTGTTGTTATTATTATTATTATTATTTCTATTATTGGATGCACCAGGCAACAAGAAGCCCTATTGCAGATCTCGTCTTTATTTTGAGAATAAAAAACCTTTGAGATTCATGTGGCACTAAATGCTGGGGAATTATTTTTTCTTACTATGAAGTTTGGCTCTTAAACAAGCATCAGAAACAGCTCGCAGCCAGTAGCTACTCCACAGCCGTCAGTGTTTAAGAGAACTGCCGAAACCATAATGTTTGTTTATTTTTAGGAAAAATAATTAAATCATAATTAAACCAAAGAAAAAGAGCCTTTCCAGAACTTTGTCTGCAGAAGCTGGTTCAGCTCCACCTCTTTTTTCCCCTCGGATCTGTATCAATCTCATTATTAACCTTTAGTGCCCTCAGTTGAAGGAAATCCGTCACAGCGACGGAGAACTTTAATCCATGTTAAAATCAAGACGAGACCAATAGGCCACCAGCTTTTTTAAAACAACATGAAGATGTAGACGTTCTCCTCGGAGCTCAGTAAAGAGACCGAGGGGATCTCAGCAGCTCTGATGATCAGGGGAAGTTCGTTCCACCACTTCAGTGCCAAAACTGAGAGAAGTCCTGAAGACCTTAGAGGAGCGGTGGGTGGAGTCAAGCTGTGCTTGATGCTGGTCTAATCAGAGCTGAAGAAGACTGATGGAGCCTTTCAGCCCCAACACATCTCCGTCACTGTTTCAGCACTTAGCATTACTTAGAAAATCAACAAAAACGCGCGACCAGGACGTCCACACGCTTGCACACGGCATGGAAGATTTACTAGGGCTCTCCTCTGCCCCCTGCTGTCCTTCAAAGGTAAAGCGAGTAGCTAAACTCACCTGAGTTAGTTTTCTTAACCCGGAACTGTGTGATTAATATTTCACATTAAGTATACAGGCCTGTCAAGTTACTTCTGCAAGGCGGGCACGATGCCCTTTGTGTTGTTGGCATTTGCTTGTCCTATTTACCTTTCGGGAAATTTGCTTTTCTCTGCATGCATTAGTCCGCCTCACTCACCTGGGCCAGGAAAACGTCTCCTCATGAATACGAGGAGCCACACAGACCATGAATTATTCACGTCGTACGGTCACAGCGGCGCAAATGAGCCTGTAGAGAACCGAACGATGACTGATCACCTGGGCAATTAAAACCTGGAGAACAGCCTCGGATATCAGGGGGAGAACAGACTATTCTACACCGTTACTGTGGGGACACTGGCTACACCTAAAACGTTCTACCAGAGGGTCCTTACTGGGCTCTACAAAACACAATGTACTTAAACTGCACTTAACCCTCTTAATTTACCCTGAAAATACACCAAACCCCCGTCATTTGAATGAAGTGTCCTTTCATTTGTGAAACCGACCCCTTCATTTTAGCCTTAATTTCAGATTTAAGGCATGAGTGTAAAACCCCTTAATCTCAAATTTAAGGTGTTAATTAAGGAGGAAATTTGAATTTCAGTAGTTTTACCCCTTAATCACCTTCATCTGTGCGTTTCTCCCTGAATGGAACGGTTCTCCAGTGCATTTCCAGTTTTTAATCCAAATGTAAGGTTTTAACATAACTTATAAAGACAGGTTTTGGAATTAATATAAATGACAGTTTTAAATCCCAGTGCTCATCAAAACCACTCCCTCTGTGTTACCCTCAACACTCGGAACTTTAAACCACCTTTTGGCCTTCAGTATGAGCTTTTTTTGTTGTTTTGCACAGAGTGGTCTAACAGTTTGGAGCAGAAAGCTGTCAGATTATTGTTCTTCGCTCCAGTGAAGAGTCTGATGAAGCTGAGGGTTGGAGGTAAATGTGCTTGGAGGGTTTCTGACACTGTGACTGAAATGAAACAGAGAAAATCAAACAGTCTGAGAAAATTTAAACATTTGACTGGCAATGAATAGGACACACACACACACACACACACACACACACAGAGAGAGTACTCCACAGACCTCAAGGAGCCCCTGAGGATGCTCTGATGGTCAGTGTGAGCTCGTCATCACCACATTGACGGAAATCTGTAATCACAAAAAGTGCCACAGCATGAGAAAGTCTGCACCACTGCACCCAGTCTAATTAGAAAGAGAGAGAGAGACAGAGAGAGAAAAACAGAGAGAAAGAGAGACAGAGAGATAGAGAGTGGGCAGAGAGAGAGAGAGAGAATGAACAGAGAGAGAGACTGATAGAGAGCGAGCAGAGAGAGAGAGAGAGAGAGAGAGCGGACAGAGAGACAGATAGAGAGTGGGCAGAGAGAGAGCGGACAGAGAGACAGATAGAGAATGGGAAGAGAGAGAAAGAGAGAGCGGACAGAGAGACAGATAGAGAGTGGGCAGAGAGAGAGAGAGAGAGCGGACAGAGAGACAGATAGAGAGTGAGCAGAGAGAGAGAGAGAGAGAAAAAGAAAGAGCGGACAGAGAGACAGATAGAGAATGGGCAGAGAGAGATAGAAAGAGAGAGAGACTGAGACTCTCCATTAGTGCCCCTATTAGCGTTCTCACGCTGTGTTGGGCTGGCAGCTGTTTCCGGGTGTTTGGAGTGGGATTCTCTCGCAGGTCATTACACACAGGAGGGTCCCTGGATTGTGCAGCCTCATCATAACCTGTTTCCATGAAAGTCATAAAGTATTACGGCTTAATTGACGTCCTTGGTTGGTTATTTATGGAGACGCAGTGGAAAATGGTGTCTGTTATGTGTAATAAAGCTGTGAGCATGTTTTTTGAGACACATCATGGGTCTTATTAAACATCAAGGTGCAGTAAACCTGGGTGCAATAACACCATTAGAGGGCACCAGTGAGTAGTTTGTTTATTTGAGCTTTTACAGAATGTCAGTTTAGAGAATATATTCCTGTTCAGGTTGAGGATGATGTTGTCAAGCAGTTGTACATGTTTTACTTGGTCCAGAGATGGGCTGTATTTCAATTGAGGCGTCGTCCACACAGACATTCAGCCCCTGCAGCGTCAAAATCCCAGCGAATGCAAAGAAAACATCGTTGTGAAATTCTTCCTCTGCATTTAACCCATTTGGGCATTATACCGTGCTCAGGAGAACCTCAGTGGTGCCACTACCAGTCTTGGGATTCGAACCCATAACATCTGGACACTTAGCCTAGTGGTTCGGGTGTTCGCCCTGCAATCAGGAAGTCGTGGGTTCAATTCCCAAGGCTGCTAATTTCCTGGCTGCCTGCTTCTTTACTTGTATATAAATATATATATTCAGTCTAACCTGGATTTTTCTGAGAACCAAACTGTATTACCTCCTCCAGTCCAGCGGTGGCAGTAATACACTGAAAAGTGATCAACCACCATAAAAAGAAGAAGAATGTAGCATGACTGCTCCGTGTCTTGTCCTCGTATTTTAGTGTTTTAACCCCCCCTCAGTGTTCAACAGTGATCTCAGTGTGTTCAGTATTAGTAAGCTGTGCTCTGTCTGAACTTGTGGGTAGAGAGACTTATTTCAGCATTTCTTTTGTGTTCGAGTCTTTGCACACTGCTAATGCTAACCGCTAATGCTAACGTTTTTTTTTAAGCAATAACGTTTTCTGATTCTGATTATTTGTTTACCTTTACATTTTCTTTAAGGGTGATGCATTAAACTGAGTTTAAAATGAAATTAAAGTGTTCTGGGAGCAGATTTGGGGCAGATTTAGGGTTTACACTATAAAAATAGACTTTTTAGGCTTTTTCTTTTTTTTTTACCAAAACACAATGTGTTTTTTCACCATACGCGGGTGCTCTTGGAACATAACCCCTGCAAAAAGAGCGGGATTACTGTATATATGTTTAATTATAATCAATAGCCTCATTGTTGATCTGCCTGAGTGCTGGATTCGAACCCACGACCTTCTGGTCGCAGGCGGAATGCTCTAACAACCAGCTACCCTTATACATGTAATTAGAATCACAGCCACGATGGAGCCAATGCTTAGACACTTATCCTAGTGGTTTGGGCATTCACCCTGTTATCAGGAAGTCATGGGTTCAATTCCCAAAGCTGCCCACTGCTTCACTTGGTGTGTGGGTTAAATGCAGAGGAAGAATTTCGCACTGTGTCTCGTATTACTATTGTTGGAAAAAATGACAAACACGTAACCCTGACGGGATTCATGCCACGCCACCTCGATGCAAATGAAAAATAAAGTGTGTTAATTTCTCCAGAGGTGGTGCAGCTCTAATACCCATTGCGGGATGTGACCCGCCGCTCGCTGTGTGTGTTGTGCTGATTGCGCTAGCTGCTGTCGCGGCGGTCTCCTCTATACAGAGCGGACTCCAGCTAATTAAGTTGCTAATGGTTTGTTGGAGGGCTGTTATTTCCCTGATGAATCTAATCAACGTGACGAATGACATTAGCCACAGTGTTTGTGGGGGATCATTGAAGTTCCTCATTAGAGCCGAGTGTTTTATCTCCCCATACGTTTTGTTTAGAACCCAAAACAATAGTGGAGAGTTCATTATTAATGCGCAGGTTCTTTAAGTGTTTAATTGGATTTTATGTGGACTGAGTGCGGTGGTGGGTTTAAATGTTATCAGTCTGTTTACCAGCGCTAATAAATCCCAACACAGACAATTAACTGTGACCCAGGACCGGCTTTGGAGCGGATCTACCGGGCTGGCATCTAACTGACTGGGGAAGGGGGGGCACTATCGAGCGTGAACCATATTCATATGAGAGACACTAGAGGGTGTAGGGGGGACATGGTGACTTGCTAAGGGAGGCACTGCCTTCTAATGCCCCCCCTGATGCCGGCACTGCTTTGGCCTATTGTCTGTGCTAACATTATCGTAAAACTGTGGAAATCCCCACAATAACGTGGAAACTGCAAATATCCTCCACTTTTTTTTTTTGCTTTTTTGTGGCAATAAATATATTTTTTCTAGATGTTTTCACACAAGGGCCCTATTCACCTTTCCGCATGTCCCAATACCTTTTGTCCCATGACCTTCCGAGTTGCATATCTCTGCAGGGAAAGCAATTCTAACGAGATGAAACTAGTTTTCAGAAGTTTGAAAATGACAGTGAATGAATTCAATATGATCGAACCTAAAACCTCATTTTCAGATGTTCTTACTGAGGTTAATGATTTTCAGTGGTGCTATCATTGCTCCAGGCAATCAAGAAATTTGAAAGTTGATTTGTGTGTGTGTGTGTGTGTGTGTGTGTGTGTGTGTGTGTGTGTGTGTGTGTGTGTGTGTGTGTGTGTGTGTGTACACAAAATATCTTCCAGAGCGTCTGTCTATCATGGAATGTGTGCTAGAATCAATTTGGGCAGAAATGTGTAATGTGACTGCATAAGCTTTTCAGGAATGGATACAGTGTGTGTGCGTGTGTGCGTGTGTGCGTGCGTGCATGCGTGCGTGCATGCGTGCGTGCGTGCGTGTTTGTGTATGAATGGAGTTGCATGCCAGTGGGGGGTGTCTCTATTTACGTTGTGTCATTCTGGAGCTGCATTGGAGCTCAGCATCATTATATTTTTACACACACACACACACACACACACACACACACACACACACACACACACACACACACACTCACACACAGGCTCCTCTGAAAGCCACTGGGGTCAGAGTGTGTGATGAGGCGAGTATGACTGCCGTGAACGGAGCGTTTCCTGTCTGAGAAAGAGGTCAGCCCTTATTTCTGCAGCTCTTGCTGAACCTCTTCTCTCTCAGAAATTACTTTTTTTTCCCTTTTCCATTCTGGAGAAGTGGAAACTGTCCAGATCTCTCACTATAAAACAGGCCCTGTTCTCAAATCTGATTGGCTGCGGCACATTCCTAGCTATTGTTACACACTCAACACATATGTGACCATAAGCCAAGCATTTATTCTAATGTTACTTTTGCTAGCAGGATTACACTTAATCACACCACGAGAAAAACAGTTTGCAAAGGTGCCTAAAACTTTTGCACAGCACTGTATGTCATATTGGATCAGGTGAGGGCATAATATTGGATAAACCTGTATTAAAACCTGCCCTTATGTATTATAACTAATGGCTAAAAACATCTGTGTGAATTTGTAACTTGGGCTAGTTACAAATCAGCCTTTTGAAAGTGCAACTGTTGCAGAGGAATGTTACTGTGTGTCTTAACCAACAGAAACATTCCTCTGAAACTGGTCCAGGTTCAGGGACTGGACTGGAAATGAGAGGCTCTGAAGGTTCTTCAGGAAGCCTGGAGAACTGTTCCTCAAGAACACACTGACATACAAGAAAGTCTGGATCTCTGTAAGCGAAATATGAAGATATAAATGGGGGCTCAACGATACAATTCTATTGTTGATTTCATTTTTTTCACAGTCTGACTCAGACGGTCTCTTTCTTTCACAGAGGAGATCTTCCAGTCCTACATTGCTCACTGGTGGTCTCCAGATGGCGCCCGGCTGGCGTACGCCACCATCAACGACACACTGGTTCCCAGGATGGAGCTGCCCATGTTTACAGGCTCCCCGTACCCAACCGGCAGAGAGTACCCCTACCCTAAAGTAAGCCACATACAGAAGTGCAGACACTAGTGCTGCACGATATCAGGAAAACATGCGATATGCGATAATGTAGTTGAGTGTTGCCATGGCGATATCACATGCGATAAGTGAGTAAAACCTTAGCCTTTATAGTGTTAATGTTTTTCTGCTTTGAATTTGCTGTTTATAAAGACTCCAGACTCTGACTAGTCTATGCAGAAAAAAATGAAATGCAATATTTTAATTCCAACATGTTTTTTTTTATATAATTTACTTAAACAGAGCATTTAATGCCTCCCTTAAAACATTTGAACCATTGCGCATTGTTGAAAAAAAATCTGAAAATATTTTTTTTGATAATTTTAAGTGTTAAGTAAATGTAAACACAATAACAGCAGCACATAAGATGAAGAAACTGCCCAGTGATGTTTTTGCCCTCTTCTCTGTGACTCTGGGTGAAGAGTTTTGGAAAAACACCATTTATTTATAGTCTTTGGCGATATGGATATGGATATTGCGCATGTTGTTATCGCAATGACGGTTAATTTGCAATATATTGTGCAGCCCTAGCATACAGGAAGATACAGTGCAGCAAAGTGTATCAGAATCTAGATATTTTAGTCACAGTGAGAGTAAACACTCACCACAGGTGTTCCCCACTTATCCATTTATTCCACACACTGTTCTATAAGGTTGTTGAAGATCTGTTCTTTGTTGTAGGCTGGAGAGGAGAACCCGGTGATCTCTCTGTATGTGGTGAACCTGAACGGGCCTCTGCACACCATCGAGATGAAGAGGCCAGAGGACCAGAGGATGAGGTGAGGAACCTGCCCACCGCTAGAATATGAGGCCCCTCCCACCCAAGTAACACTTTTAATGAATATTTTTCCTCTACAGGATGATTTTCATCTCATGCTTTGACTCCAGTATAATTCCTAATGAGTTTTTAAAATAATATATATATTAATCCTCGTTCACTGAAGCCCATTATAGGATTCAGATTTGTC
This sequence comes from Brachypetersius gabonensis, assembly GCA_037577145.1. Lineage (NCBI taxonomy): Eukaryota > Metazoa > Chordata > Actinopteri > Characiformes > Alestidae > Brachypetersius > Brachypetersius gabonensis. The sequence continues at coordinate 10,066 of JBBJLR010060085.1, forward strand.
TTTACTCTTACATCTGCCTAACTTACAGAAAAATATTAGTGGTAATAGTTTTAATTGATGTTCAGCTTTTTGCGGGGGTTACATTCCAAGAGCACTCGCGTGTAGTGAGAAAAAAAAATGCCTAAAAAAATCCTATTTTTATAGTGTGAACCCCAAATCTGCCCCTAAATCTGCTCCCAGAACACTTTAATTTCATTTTAAACTCAGTTTTGGTAAAAAAAAAAAAAATGCCTAAAAAAATCCTATTTTTATAGTGTGAACCCCAAATCTGCCCCTAAATCTGCTCCCAGAACACTTTAATTTCATTTTAAACTCAGTTTAATGCATCACCCTTAAGGAAAATGGAAAGGTAAACCCGTATTCGCCTCTTTTAATTTAAATTCCCGATTGCGGGACACGAGTTTACACCCGGATCGCATTTAAAGACGAAGGTGTCTGAATGCGCTCCAGCTCACGGTTTTCGGAGAATAACCCCTGAGCTATTTGGGCTACAAATACAAACAAGTTCTCATTGAAAGCTCTCCTGGTCTCCTGGACATCTACTGAACTGTGGAGTGCTTTGCCTGCCGAGATATGGAAAGTCGCAGGACAAAAGTATTGGGACACGGGCGAGATGAACGGGTCCCCTTGTGTGAAAACATCCACAAAAAAGCAGAAAAAGGTGGAGGATATTTGTAGTTTTCTTGTTATTGTGGGGATTTCAGTGTAAAACCATGAGTTCGGTTTTTTTTAAAAAATCTGCATGTGACTGAATCTGCAACTCCTGATTGGAGTAAAACTGGGGAGTTACTGTATATCTCTACAGTCCTAAGGTTTCACTGCACTCTGATCAGTTTTAGGATGCCTCTGAAAATGCTGTATGATTTATGAAATCAGATGGAGTTTCTGAACCAATGTGCTTCAGTTCCCATCCTGGAGAACCACAGCTCTGCATGGGTTTATGGGTGTTACTTCTTTAATAAAGTGGCAACAGCACAGTTTCAGTGGCTCTGATGGAGCGCATGAAGAGATTGACACTTCATGAAGACGGAACAACAATCTTTCATAAAATATTCGTTTCTGAAGTAAATCCAGCAGCTTATATTCTGTTTTTTGGGGAGAAATGTAAATTTTTACATGAAATATACCTACAAATTACTATCATACAGCACACTACCACTGATCCGTTTATTCCATAAACTGCAGGTTTTTATTCTGGTTAAACTGGAAAGTTGTTGTTTGAGCTCTAAAGTAAAATATGTGAAATAAAGGCAGTTTTCTTTCTAAGAGGAGAGAATCTGTAACAGTGCAGGTCTGACTCCTATTAACTGGTTGT
>JBBJLR010060113.1:0-11380 GCA_037577145.1 Brachypetersius gabonensis
CACACACACACACACACACACACACACACACACACACACACACACACACACACACACACACACACACGCACAAACGTTTATAACTGAAAGAAATACAAAAATGACTATAAACATTCAGAGCTGCCCTCACTTGGTGACTGGATTCCACACTGGTAAACAAAGCACTAAAACGTAAACATCTGAGGGAAACAATGCAACATTCCTTTTCTATGAGCTTCCTGAAACTTCTTTTTCCTAAAAAGATTATTTCGCAGTTTCCCAGCTTGAGTTTCCTGCTTCGAGGTCCCTAAAACGTATGCCTCTTACACAACCAGACAAAGGTTTTTGCACATCACAGTTTTTACCACTGATCCTTTTATTTTCAAAATCACAGATTTTTCTTTTTGTTAAGTATCAGAAATCCGTTGAGTGAACAATTCTAAAACATCAAATGAAAATATGTCAAATAAAACAAGGTTCCTTTATAAGATGAGAGAATCTGTAACAGTGCATGTCTGATTCCTATTAACTGGTTGTGTGCGAGTTCAATTCTAGACTGTCCTTTAACTTTACATGCACTCGTTCACTGTTTTACTTAATAGCTCATTAAATATCTAAAAGTTGTCTGATGATCCACATTATAATTACATTAGATGGATTTTTATGGGTCAGTAGTGAATACTAAAAAAGTGACATATTCTGGATAATAAAGGCACTGAGCTTGTGAACAAAATGTATTTGTTACATAAGTAACATGCAAATGTACAAAATCTCATGTGCAAAAACATTTGATTGGTAGTGTACAGTCATGGGCAAAATTGTTGGCACCCCTGAAAATCAAGTAGTTCTCACAGAAAAGTATTGCATTAACACATGTTTTACTATACACAAGTTTATTCTCTTTGTGTGTAATAGAACAAAACAAAATCAGGAGGAAAAAAGCTAATTTCACATAATGTCACACAAAACTCCAAAAATGGGCTGGACAAAATTATTGGCACCCTTAACTTATCATTTGGTTGCACAACCCTTGGAAAAAATAACTGAAATCAGTCACTTCCTATAACCATCAATAAGCTTCTTACACCTCTCACCTGATATTTTGGACCAGTCTTCCTTTGCAAACTGCTCCAGGTCTCTCATATTGGAAGAGTGCCTTTTCCCAACAGCAGTTTTAAGATCTCTCCACAGCTGATCAATGGGATTTAGATCTGGGCTCATTGCTGGTCACTTCAGAACTCTCCAGAACTCTGCCAGCCATTTCTGGAGCTTTTTGAAGTATGTTTGGGGTCATTGTCCTGCTGGAAGACCCAAGATCTCGGATACAAACCGAGCTTTCTGACACTGGGCCCTACTGTGCGACTCAAAATTTCATGATGCCTTGCACACAGTCAAGGCATCCAGTGCCAGAGGCAATAAACAACCCCAAATCATAATTGAACCTCCACCACATTTGACTGTAGGTACTGTGTTCTTTTCTTTGTTGGCCTCATTCCATTTTTGGTAAACGGTAGACTGATGTGCTTTACCAAAAAGCTCTATCTTGGTCTCATCTGTCCACAAGACATTTTCCCAGAAAATTTTGGCTTACTCAAGTACATTTTGGCAAACTGTAGTCTTGCTTTTTTATGTCTCTGTGTCAGCAGTGGGGTCCTCCTGGGTCTCCTGTCATAGCGTTTCATTTAAACGTCGACAGATAGTTTCGCGCTGACACTGATGTTCCCTGAGCCTGCAGGACAGCTTGGGTTTCGGTGGAACATGTTTGGGGCTTATCCACCTTCCGGACTATCCTGTGTTGCAACCTTTCATCAATTTTTCTCTCTCTAATCTGTCCCAGGGAGATTAGCTACAATGCCATGGGTTGCAAACTTCCTGATAATGTTGCGCACTGTGGACAAAGACAAATCTAGATCTCTGGAGATGGACTTGAGATTGTTGACAATTTCGGTTCTCAAGTCCTCACAAAGACTATGTGAACTTCTTTCCTTTTTATCTGCTTTCAGGTGTGATTTTTATATGTCCCACACCTGTTACTTGCCCCAGATGAGTTTAAAAAAGCATCACATTCTTGAAACAATCTTATTTATCCACAATTTTGAAAGGGTGCCAATAATTTTGTCCAGCCCATTTTTGGAGTTTTGTGTGACATTATGTCAAATTTGCTTTTTTTCCTCCTGATTTTGTTTTGTTCCATAACACATAAAGAGAATAAACATGTGTATAGCAAAACATGTGTTAATGCAATACTTTTCTGTGAGAAACACAGGGGTGCCAACAATTTTGGCCATGACTGTATGTTTTTGAGTCTCAGAAACACACGCACTCACACACCTCTGAAGAGTTCAGTCCACAGCAGTGTTTGAGCCGCACGGTCAGTAACAGACTTCATATCCATGGGCAGCTCCTGAGCGTTCACATATTCTTTCATAGAAACACACAGACAGACAAATAGACAGATAGATAGACAGACATACAGATGTTACACTGTACACTGTATTACATAAGTAGAATGACTTGATGTGTACAGTACTGTGCAAAAGTCACCTATGCAATCCGTGTCTTTCTGCAAGAACACGGAACATTAGAATAAATGCAAACAGACCAGAAAGCAGTAAAAAGTATCAAGATTTGTGTTGTAGTAGTTGACATTGTGTGAGCTGGTGAGGAGAACACAGGTTCGGTTCCAGGCTCCTCCTCAGTTCCTCCAGCCATTGTTTGGATTGTGAAACTCCTGCAGCTCCTGATTTATTTAATCAGATTCAACTCTGATTGAGTCAAACCAGATTTCTGATGGAAACTACAGTATAACTGAACTTCAACAGGGAACACACAGATATACTCAGCACTGATGTTAATGTGAAAAACACTTATTGCTCATCTATTTTCACAGGCCCTAAGACTTCTGCACTGTACTGTATGCGTGTGCTTATGTCTTACTGTAGCCTCCTCTATAAACGGTGACACTGAAAGGCCGAACCGGGACAGGGCAGGCAGCGAACGTCCCTGTGTGAAACATTGAGACAGACAAAGATGGCTATTGACAAGAGCACAAAGAAGAAGTAAACAATCCTCACTCTGCTGGTAAGTCACTTCCCAGACAGAGTCACATGATTGTCAGATTTAGGGTCGTTAGTTTATTCTGCGTCCTCTAACTTGCTCACCTGGCCGGGACGAGTGGAGCAATCGTAGTGCAGCAGACATCACTCCAGGTCAGGCCTACAGACAGAGAAAGGGAATTAAAAATAGTGTGGGTTTTACTGATAATTAGTCAGCATTTGATAGCAGCCTGGTCTCTTGGCTTGGGATGATATTGTGGATGGATTTTGTGCAGGATACACAATGCGTTTTTCCCACTTATCCATTCATTTCATACTAGGGATGCTCCGATCAGGATTTTTGCCACCGATACCAAGTACCGATTTGTTGTCATGGTGATCGACCAATGCCAATTCTGATGCTTCAAGTTTATAGAACTGATATGTAAGCTCTCTGATCACCATTAACTTTTTTTCAGATAAAGTTATACTGAATTAAATGTTGTATTAAATGTTTTGGACAATGCGCCTTCACGTGAGATTACTTTGGAACATAAATGGCAAATAGCAAATTTTTCATTGTTTCTCGAAACGTCGTAGTAATTCCACACCGGCGATGACATGACTGTCTGCGGCACCAAAACATTTACGTCCCCACTCGTCGTGTACGCCCTCACTCATTGACCTCATCAATCGTGATCGGCTCCTAAGATCGGGCAAGTTTAACCAGTACAGATCGAGTCAAAAAATTTCATAAAATGTGAAGATCGGTATCGGCCGATCGATCGGAGCATCACTATTTCATACACTGTGGATACTTTTTAAGCAATGAAAATAAAACAAGTTTCCTTTATAAAATGGAAAAAAAAACTGTAACAGTGCATCTCTGACTCCCATTAACTGGTTGTGTGGTGATGCAGAGTCAAACTCTAGACTGTCCTTTAACTTTCAATGCACTTGTTACAGTTACAGTGCTAACACATGTCTGGTAACATGCATTATAATTATAAATATATTAGGTGGCTTTTTGTAGATTAGTAGTGATTCATTCAAATATGACATTTTCTAGCTAACAGTACTCAAGTGGTGAACAGACTAAATTTTTGAATTTGTGAGTGTATTTTTTATAAATACTACGTAACATGCAAATCTCAGCGTGTCCAAAAACATCTGATTAGTAGTGTATTTTGGTAAATATTAGGGGGGCATTATGAACACATGTGAATATCGTGTGGGAATTATTATAATCCGAATGATTATCATTATTATTATTATTATTATTATTATTATTATTATCATCATCAGCAACAGTGTGTGCAAATACTTCTAACTGGTAGAATAGGTTCCACTCTATCAACACACTGTTTATCGCCTGAATCAAAATGAAAAGTAGAAAAAACAGGGTGTTCTAATAATTTAATTAAGAAAAAAACACAGGGTTTGCTTAATATCAGATCACTTGTTCCTAAAGCTGTTACTGTTAAAAAAATTGGATTATATTTTGCCACCTCATGTCTGACAGGCCTGGATTGGGCCTGGAGTTTGTTGCTCTAAATGAGGCCACCACCAGAGGCCAAAAATGCATACACAAACCTAGAATAAGTGGTATGGGGGGAGCCATAGCAACCATTTACAGAAGTATTAATCAAAAAACTGGTTTCACCTTCACTTCTTTTGAAATTCTTTTTCTTAACATAATTAATTTAGATACAAATAAAGCCTAATTTTCTCTAATAATTGCTATATTCCTATAAGGATAAAGTAATAACTGTTGGAGATTTGAATGTCCAAAAAGAACACGAACCAATGAAATCTGCACTTGTTTCAATTCTTGGTTTGACTATTGTTTTCATTGTTATTTATTATTATTATTATTATTATTATTATTATTATTATCAGTATTATTAGTTATTATCATTACTAGTAGTGCTGCTTGTGATTTTTTCCCTTTGAGGTAAAATGCAAAATTTCCTCAGATCCACTCACATTTCGTGTTTTACCATCATTATAAAAACATGTAACACCAAGTTCTAAAAATAAAAAGCACGCACAGATGCACAAGGGCCACATGCACACTTTGCCAGAGCCAGATTTGTGAGTGCACTAATCTCCGGCCCCAATCTCAAATCTGTCACCAGCTCTTGTGAAAAGAAGTTCAAACCACCTGTATCAATTCATGCCTGGGTGTTTTCACTTATGCAAGAACGTACGTTAATTTTGGTCACCATGCTTCAAATTTTGTGGACACAGTTTGGGAAAGAACATTTTCTATTCAAGCATGACTGTGACCCAGTGCACAAAGTAAACTCCATAAAGACCTCATCATGGCTGAATGAGTTCAGTGTGGAAGAACTTGACTCGCCTACAGTCAAGCTGGAAGCTGTTGTAAATGCAAAAGGGGACCAACTCCATAGTCTATGATGCCATTAAAGTCCCTGTTGATGTAATGGGTATGCGACCCAATACTTTTGTCCATATAGTGTACCAGCCTAATATTTCTCCCTCATAAATACAGACTCTTGTATGAATAAGTTACAGCACATTATTTTGAACATGGTACAATTCAAGCAAGTCCTGCAGGAAGGATTACACAGACTACACTCCGTCAACACGTAGGATAAAAAATGAACAAGCTAAAAACGAAGCTTTTAGTCTCAATAAGAGCTTATTGTTCAAAGATATACTTCGTGAAAAGAGCCGTTACCATAAATTTACATACACCGCTTACCAGACACACTGCTTCCGCTCAACAGGATTCCAGCAACTTGCGGATTAGAAATGTTTTCCACCCGCATTCCGCCCATGTTCCACCCATATTCCAACAAACCCCGCCTTCATCGCTGTAATTGGCTCCTACTTTCCAGAACCGTGCGCTGCGATTGGCTAGCAGCATTTGCCTCCCCGTTATACACTAGTATTAGGACACATTTTCAGAATTTTGTCTAGATCGCTTGTTTCCAGTTAAACACAATCTTAACGCTTCAGCAGACCAATACATTTTGGAGAACGCCATGCTTCCAACTTTATGGACATAGTTTGGGGAAGAACCTTTTCTATTCCAGCATGACCCCGTGCACAAAGCAAGCTCCATAAAGACATGGCTGGATGAGTTTGGTGTGGAAGATCTTGAACCCCACCCAGGCCTTCTCGTCCAATATCAGTGTCTGACCTGATAAATGCTCTACAGAATGAATGGGCACAGATTCCCCCAGAAACTTCCAAACCTTGCGGAAAGTCTCCCGAGAAGAGTGGAAGCTGTTAAAGCTGCAAAAGGGTTGCATCTCCAAGTCTATGTTTGTGAATTCAATATCATTAAATCCCTGTTGGTTTAATGGTCTTTGACTGTTATATTATGGAAAACACACAAATGCATTATAATAAGACATTAATATAAAACTACAAACAATATGTAGAGCAGTGGGTTCTAAAGAGACTCCCCAATAAGCACTATTATAATGATTATTATGTAAAGTGACCCTATATAGGAGCCTTTGCATCACCACAACACACAATGTAAACAATCTGAAATTCTTTCTCTGCATTTAACCCATTCACCAAGGGGAAGCAGGGGGCTGCCACCAATGAGGGCTGCTTACAGAGCAGTGTGTGGGGGAGCAGTGTGTTGTGACAGTACCTTGCTCAAGGGTACCCCAGTGATGACACTAGCAGTGCTTGGGATTCAAACTCACAACCTTCTGATTGCAGGGGCAACTCCAGAGCCACTAGGCCAACAGCTTCTAACACAATCTAGGGAAGGAAGGTGGGTGGATTAAAATTGTCAAAACGCTTAATTATGAGAAACTGCTGAAGGACAAACTACATGCTCAACCTACCTGTATTGCCAGCTTATGTCAAAGCATAGCTAACAGGTATGTAGTAAATTGAGTATTTAGGTATTTTAGGATTTTTCCATAATACATGTAATGTATCTCAAATGTAAAAAGCATGTAACATGATCTAGATCATCTCAGCATAAACTAAGACAGAAATTCATTGTCGAAACCAAATGGCCACTCATTCCAATAATAATTGTTTGCTCTATGTTTATAGTAGTGTTTGAATACAAAAAAAGAATTGTGTGTAATACCTTATAAATAAAGATTTGTGCACAAACCCCAGAGAGCCCCATTGATTTTGGACTCTCTGAAGAACACCATCCTGTCTAAAACTGGATTTCAACAAAACACATCCTTTTTCAAAGTGCATGTAAAACAATTTTTGACAAAAGTGCATAAATGTGTGCTTTTAAATATAATTTACATAAACGAATAAGGATTTATTATCTTCAGCCAAGTAAATCCTTGCATAAAATGTAATCCTTAAATAAAACATTAGATAAAGAGCTGCGTTTCTACACCCTCTACCATGAAATGAAAGATATTATATGTTCACCTTACTCTGATCACTTCCTTTAAATCTGGATACAATGAAAGTATAGTTTGATTTAAGACAAGTATTAAAGATCACACACACACACATATACACACACACACACACACACACACAAAACCACACACACTTCCCTAGAGCGGAAGTCATGCTCTCAGTTCTGTCTTCCCTCCCGTTGTTGCCGAACTGCACCTTTCGGTCAGACAGCCCATCCAAAGGTAAGCTCTAAGAATTCTTCATGGTCTTTCTGTTCCACATCTTCATCTCTGTCATCTCAAACCTGAAGAGATCAGCTCGTAAGGACAGGTACTCACTGCCAGGAGAGAGACGAGTATATATGTTGTTTGTGTTGAGTGGTTGAGGCCTCTGGTGTTTCGACATAAGCAGCAGTTCATCATATTAGTCATTAGACTCAATAGGCTGTGGTGTGTAATAGTCTGTAGTGCAGTTAATATACTACAGGTTGTTAATGCCATCAGTAGAGCTGAATTAGATAAAGTGGTAGTAAATAGTTTTTATATAGGTAAGTTAAATTTGTTGTTAAATCTCCCTGTTGCCCAGGTGATGTCTGGTCACTCAGAGCAGAAAGTCGATGAAGAGGGCTCCTCCAGCTCTTCTGGGCTTTCAGGGGCCGAAACTGACCGCTATGGATTCTTGCTGGGCAACGGAGATGCACACACTCAAAGGTCGGAATTATCAAACACACACGTACACAAACTCACAACATTATACACACGAGTGTACATTTTTGTCATCTGTGAACACACCACAGCACACAGTGTGAACTTCTTTCTGCAGCGGGCAGCCAGGCCCACAGCACCCGGCGAGCAGTGTGTGGGAACAGTACCTTGCTCAAGGATACCTCAGTGGTACCCCTAGCATTCCTGGGATTCAAAACCACGACCTTCGGATCACTCCCTAACCATTAGGCCCCCAGTAAAAAAAAAACCATTTACCACAAACTTGGATGCACTGACTGAAAAAAATGTCTGAGATCTATATTGGCTCCATGTTAATAAATTATATGATACATTTTTTACACAAAATAAGTTAACAGGAGTACAGAACTCTGTATAAAATCTGAATCGTGTTTGGACATAATGCACTTTGTCGTAGCGTGTTTCGGTGTATACAGGCTAATTTGTGGGCTGTTCTGAAGCATGCGTGGAGAAGCTGCTGCTGAATAACTGTGTTGTTCTCAACCGTCACCTACAGCTCCTTTCTCCCTCAACATCCTGCCTGGTTACCATAGTGATCTTGGCCCTGTCAGAGTGTGGTTTCCTGTTTTACGTGCGCGTCTCTTTACGTGTTTATTGTGACACTGGTGCTTTGTGCTCCCACTATCTCCGAAACTGTGTGAAGAGTAGGACAGCTGGGGATAACGGCCTCAGCACTGTGTCACACTCACAAACTGCCCAAACGACAACAAGAAAACAACCCAAACGTTTACTGATATTTTAAGTGTAAAGTGTCCCTTTTCGTCATAAGTGAACACACCCAGCAAACCGTGTGAAATTTTTTCTCTGTATTAAACCCATTCAAAAAGTGAAGCTGTGGGCAGCCAGGAACACCCGGGGAGCAGTATGTGAAGACGATACCTTACTCAAGGGAACCTCTGTGGTGCCACTAGCAGTCCTGGGATTCAAACCCATGACTTTCTCCAGCTACATACATGTAAGCTAGCTCATAGCTTACATGTATGTAGTAAATTAATTATTCTGCATTTTTTTTTATTTTCCGTACTGCGTATAATGTATCTCAAACGTAACAAACACTCTAGAGTATCCCGGCATGTGATCTAGAGTAACCCAGCATGAACTATGACAAAATTGAATTGTTGGAACCAAATAGCCACTCATTCCAACCCTAATTGTTTGCTCTATGTTTGTAGAAGTATTTAAATATGAAAAAGAATTGTGTTTAATACCTTATAAATAACAGTTGTGTGCAGAAACTCCCAATTAAAGGGCCCCATTAATTCTGGACTTTCTCAAGAGTGCCCTAAAGCTAAAATTCAAATTTAATTTTTTAAACCGTTTTTTTAACCGTTTACGCAAAACTATATTCAGAAAATTGTGCTTTTAAATAAGTGTGTGCTTTTAAATATTAGTTACAAATATATATATATATATCAAAATCACAAATTCTCAAAAAGCCCTACAGACCAAAATCAGTAAAAAGCACTTCTACTTTCTTTCTAATTAACAACAGACAAATTGGTAGAATATCGAGTTCAGAAATTAGCTAAATGACTTCATTGTAGTGAAACCAAAATCACAGAAGAGCAACAACGGCTAAGAATATGGCCTAATATTCCATCAAGTCTTTAAATTATGCATCATAGCATAATACATTTTGTTTAGCCTCAGTGAGCGGTTTAACAAGGAAACATAAATTCACAAAATTAAGTCTTTAATGCGATTGTGACTTTTGGTGCAGTCGACTCAGTGTGAGGCATATAGCTAAAGACAGGTATAAAAATAAGACAGTAAATAACAAACGAATAATAATACTTATACACAAATTATATACAAACTTGCACTGGTGAGAATAAGTACAAAAATACAAATTGCACTGGATGGTTACAGTCCATTGCACATTATAGACATATTGCACAATTATGGTAAACAGTTCTATTTTGAGTTCAAGGTCATGAGTGCTTTTGGATAAAAGCTGTTTTTAAGGTGGTTTGTCCTGGTTTTCATTGCTCTGTGCCTTTTACCTGATGGCAAAAGCTGGAAGAGGCACTGAACGGGCTGTGAAATTTCTAATGCTTTTTTGTGGCATCGGGAGGTGTACATTTGTTCTAGGGTGGGGAAGGGATGGCCCTGATGACCCTGTGGAGTGCTTTCCTTTTTCCGTACGTAAGCACACTCTCTGTGGAACAGTGGTTAAAGGCAAGGAGCAGGTTTTTGGGGAGCTGGCACTCCGGGTCATGTCATCCTCCAGCTCAATGCCCAGGAACCTGAACACCGGACCCCTCTCCACACAGGCCCCACCGATGATGAGCGGCTGGATGTCACTCGTTTTATTTTTTTCTGAAGTCAATAACAAGCTCATTTGGTTTTGTGGAATTAAGGAGCGGGTTGTTCAACCTCTTCCCTGTATATCAGCTCACTCTCCCTGCCTGAGATGAGTCCGACCACCGTCATGTCATCTGCGAATCTTGTTGGGGGGGTGGGAGAGCAACAGGATCATTACACACCAAAAAATAGCTACATAATACAAATGCACAACAATTATCTCACTAAAACAGAACTCAAACAATTACCCAGCAAACACAAAAGCAAAAACATTTTAAATTTGTAATGTTGTCAAGATCAAGCACATGGCCTGGGGAACACCAAAATAGGGCTGTTTTGTTGACTTTTCAGGCGTGAAAGGAAAACCCCTGGTAACACGGGAACCTGGGAGATAGGGGAGCTCTCTTTCCAAGACTAAACCTGGACTAACAGAAGGATTAAACTAATGTGTAATGATTAAACACCAATTACAGTACAGGTTAGTTCGAGACTTAATCCAGGCCTTTGGCGAATGTGTTCAGCAACGGTAGCCTTTTTTTTAGTGGTAGCTCCAGTACAAAACTAAAGACTCAAATCATGAACATCCAACATGCCTGGACAGGGAAAGAACATGAGAAAAATTATGAAAATTGTTTTATTACATGTGTAATTTACACATTTTCATTATAACTAGAAAAAAGCTCTCATGCAGCTGAATGTTGTGTAAGATATTTAGTTCATAACTTTGCTTTGGTAATTAGAAGAGCTGTAATATGACATTTTTTCTGTGTCAGCAGTGATGAACTTTGCCCCCAGACGGTGAGACATCGTGAAATGAAATGGCTCAGTCTAATGAACCACTGGGATCAGGTGCTAGAGAAAAAGAACAGTAAGGTGTGTGTGCATGAGAGAGAGAGAGAGAGAGAGAGAGAGAGAGAGAGAGAGAGAGAGAGAGAGAGAGAGAGAGAGAGAGAG
>JBBJLR010060133.1:0-11380 GCA_037577145.1 Brachypetersius gabonensis
AGAGAGAGAGAGAGAGAGAGAGAGAGAGAGAGAGAGAGAGAGAGAGAGAGAGAGAGAGAGAGAGAGAGAGAGTGTCTCGGACCCTCTGGGGACTTCTTCCCATGAGGATCTTTTCAATTTTCTCAGCCTCCAGAATGAAAGAGAGACACAAAGAGAGTGACAAGCAGGAGGAAAAGAGAAAAAAGAATAAAATGAGTGGAGAGTCCCATTGAGGCCGAATAAAATGAAAGAGAAACAGGAGAGAGAAAAACAGTGATAAATGTCAGTGTGATGGAGTCCAGAACTCACAGACACACACACATTCACACGCTGGACGCCCTCCAGGGACAGAAAGAAAGAAACTCATTTTGAAAGAGAGGAAAAAAGTGAGGGAACAATCTTCTGTTTACTGAGGGAGGAATTGTTTTACATGTCAGGTGACGTTTGTGAGAGAAACAAAGTGTCGCTCGAAAAATGAAGAACAAGTGACAGGAAATCAGTTTGATTCACTCAGGCTTCAGTTCGACTCATCTCTCCAGCATCTGACCCCTGTGACCCCTGAGCCTTGCAGATCAAACTGTATCACAAATCTGACACAACACACCGTGATCCACTGATCAGCATGCCCTCAGCACTCACTCCCACTGATTAAAAAGAATGCTGTTCTATAACTTAGTTATGCTGACAGCAATTATTGGGGCTGATTTTAACCCAGTACTAATCACCAGTGTGTGTAGTTTCAACAGTAACAGTAAGTTCTCAATTACGGAATGATTTTAATCCAGTATGAATCTGCAGTGTTTGTGTGTGTGGTGTTTGTGTGTATTTGTAAGCATGTGTGTGCGTGTGTGTGTATAAGTAAGCGTGTGTGTGTGCGTGAGTGTGTATTAGTGTAATTTTTACATTCTGACCGTAATTTTACGGTGTGTGTGTGTGTGTGTGTGTGGTGTTTGTGTGTATTTGTAAGCATGTGTGTGTATGTGTGTGTGTGTGTGTGTGTGTTTGTATGTGTAAGCATGTGTGTGTGTGTGTGTGTGTTTGTATGTGTAAGCATGTGTGTGTGCGTGTATGTGTAAGCATGTGTGTGTGTGTGTGTGTAAGTGTAAGCATGTGTGTGCGCGTGTGTGTGTGTGTGTAAGTGTAAGCATGTGTGTGTGTGTGTGTATGTGTGTGTGTGCGTGTATGTGTAAGCATGTGTGCGTGTGCGTGCGTGTGTGTATGTGTATGCATGTGTGTGTGTGCGTGCGTGTGTGTATGTGTAAGCATATGTATGTATGTGTGTGTGCGTGCATGTGTGTGTGTGTGTATTAGTGTAATTTTTACAGCCTGACAGTGATATCATGCAGTAATTTTAATCCTGTATGAATCCTGTGTTAATCTGTGGAGGGAAATTACATGGACACTTCGTCCAGAATGAAATGAGGGGCAAATAACTTGTGAACCTCCTCATTAAACTAATCCAGCTAAAACTGTGCTGAAGGACTGAATCCCCTGGTTTTATCTAATCTCCCAGGACCTCAAAAAAGAAGAGCAACTCTGCACCCTGCTGCACAGCAATGTTCTCCAGCAGTCTGAAGAAGGCGTTAATGTCTTCACGGCCTCTCCAGCTCGGGTCACTGAGCACACCAGACAAAGCCCGAGTCTCTGTCACATCATCTGGCCCACAGTAAAGCCTGCTGACCCCCCCTCCGGGACCACTATGAGGCCAGAACCAAAAACAGAAACAGCCCAGATCATCACTGACCCTTCAACAGGTCCTCCAGCCTCCATCTCCAGGCAGAAGGCGCCAGACCATCAACAGAAAAAAGAAATGTTGGAACAGTTCCTTCCCCTGAACAGAAGCTGTACACCAGCAAAACTTCAGTACCACAGACAGATATCACTGAAGTCAACAGCAATGAACTTCTTATTTAAAGAGAAATTTCACTGAATTTCAATAATTCAGCGTTCGTAAACAGAGTGGATTCAGAGAGGGTTTGGTCTGAAGCAGTTCAATATAGAGACTCCAGTTTCTTTACAGTGGTGGTGAGTGGAACCAGACGTCTCCAACACAAACACAGCCGTTTTATTCACCATCGACCCCCAGAGATACACAGTAGTCCCCTACTTTTCGCGGTGGTTACGTTCCAAGAGCACCCGCGTATAGTGAGAAACCCGTTGTTGTGATTAATTTAATTTTAAACTCATTAGCCCTGAAGAAAATGAAAAGGTAAACCCGTATCTGTACTGTAAAGTTTCTCTTAACTCAGTGCAGTGCTAGAATGTAATATTACACCTGTGTAGACTGTCCTGCAATTAATGTGTGTGCATTTTCTTTGGTATTCGCTGTTGTTTTCATTAGTATATGCAGGTAAATCCAGTAATAAATAGTATATAGTAGTGCTGAGTAGCGGAGGTTCATTCCGTTCAGCTGTCTGATTGCCTTGGTAACCGAGGTGGGAGGTTCGAAAATCCGCAACTGCTGATCCACTTGAAAGTAAAGGGAATTGTTGTATATGTTTAAATGTGTAAATGTGTGTATTCAGTATTTAAATTATTTTACCACTCTCTCTCTCCATCTCTCTCTCTCTTTCTCACACACATACTGTACACTGACACACACACACACACACACACACACACACACACACACACACACACACACACACATACATGAAAGATGGAGAGATAAACAGATAGTGAGAGAGAGAGAATTGTAATTGATTGTAAAAATCTGAAACAAAAAATGAGCAGAAAAGGCAAAAAAGGGTTTCATTGATTTTACACATGATGCGTCCGCTGACGAATTCTGTAATTGGTTGGACGTCAGTGACATTCCTGAAATGAAGGGAGTCATGAAGACGTGGAGACTCGCCTCTCTGACTCAGTTCCTCATCAGTGTGACGACTCAATAAGGCTGATTAATACAGTAAAGTCAGTCCAATTATAAGTCCGCGATAGTGCGGAGCGTAATCCCCGCTGCTTCGCTCGGCATTAAAATGATGCTTGTAATGAATTTGGGATCTGGGCTCTGAGCTGATGAGGAGATTACAGAGTGAGAGTGGCTCCTCGGTTCGTCTCAACGTCTGAATGGAGCAGGAAAAGTTTCTCTCTCTGCTTTCCTCTCTGTGTTGAGAAAAACAGCTTTGAGCTTCATCCAGATTTGGAACTTTTATATAAGAGGTTGTGTTAGGGCTAAAAACAAGATTATTTCAGTAATTATTTTTTCCATTAATAAACTAAAAGACCAGAAGGATGGATGACATCGAATGTACCCTGCAATGCTGCTTCATATTCAACTGTGCAAAAGACTTAGCAATCTGAAAAAATAAGATTAATAGAACTAAACATACTGCAGAAAACAAAAAGACTGAATGTTTATGTTCAGTTTTTCAAAGTGTTCCCTGTGAAAGTCCAGTATTACTTGGAGTTTCCATCAGAAACCTGGTTTGACTCAATCAGTCTTTCATTAAATTAAATCATGTGCTGCTGATAAAGTTTCACAAATCCCAAAAGTGGCTGGAGGAACCGAGGAGGAATCTGGAATCGAACCTGTGTTCTCCTCACCAGCTCACAAAATATCAAAAACAAAACAGATACTGCTTTCTTGTTGCCATTTATTCTAATGTTTATTTTGCAAAAAGACACAGGTTCAGATGGTTCCAGATGATCAGGTGGTGATTGTTAGGTTTGTCTCCAGGCAGTGAAGAGAGGAGGCGCAGATCCAGAATTCCGTAGTTATTTAAAGGGTTTGTGTTCATGGTTTTGTGTCGGTCCACTGTCATTTTGGGGACAAGTTTCAGTTGAAAGTTTATCTGCTTTAGGCCCTTGTGCCTGTTTGTTTTGGTACATGTTAAATAAAAGCGAAAGTATGAACATCTGCACCTGCGCCCGACATGACAGGACCAATAAAAACTAAACATCACTTTCACAGAAACATCGGTCAGCTGTAACTAATACACAACTCATAAGCCGATGTACACAGACTATTTCAACATAAAAGTCCCTCATACAAACAGAACAGGACCGGGGATGTGAAAGTGATCAGTATCCCGGTGGTGCTGAATGCTGAGTGGTTAGAACTCCTTTATCTAGGCTCCTTTTATGCACTTTGCAACCGGTCGCAGTAAAACCTTTGTTCCCATTTCTTTCATGTATCGCCAAAATTAAAATAGTTTGACAGATTTTTTTTTGTACCAACAAGGTGATTTGAAGCAATATACAATGAAGTGAGGGGACTCTAGACTCTTGCACAGTATGTTGTGGGGACAAATGTAAAGAGGGTTTTAATGGGCATCAGACAGTGGGAAATTGTTCATTTATTCTAAAGGACTCTCAAGCAGGCAGAGTACTGACCTGCTGTTAATTACAATATTATAATGGACCACAGGCACCAACAGCAATTTACAGAGATCACACACAGACAAACACACACACACACACACACACACACACACAAAGATCAAATTATCCTAACTTAACTTGCCTGATGCCTTGCTTATACTCAGCCATGCATGAACCACATAAACAAATAAACAACAGCTCAAAAGCACAAGCATTGACACAACATCGTTCCAGAGCCTGAAATCAGCCGTACCCTGGCTAATTGAGCAGCCTTTTGTATTTATTTCCTTTCTTTTCTTTCTAACAGGCTTATTTTCCCAATGTTCTAATACTCAACCAACTTTGATCTCCAAAGCTGCACGAACGCAGGGTGACGTAACTGGATTTAAAGTGATAGTTGGTCAAAAACACTGAAATTAAACACTCAGAGTATTACTAAAAGTGCATATCGGACAACCTTTGACTGGTAGAATATGTATTTTCAAAAATATAAACAAAGGACATGAAATTCCTTGTAGTGTAAAAACCATAAGAACTCTAAATTCTATGCTTGATTTGTCCATCCTCTCCAGCCAGATCGTCTACAGTGTGGAGGCTGAACTGTAGCGGCACGCTGCCCGTATGCACAACTAAATATACCCTAAGGGGGATTAGTGTTTGAGATGTTTAATACGGATTTACTACAATCAGACGATGTTCCTGAAAGTCAGCTCAGTCCTGTTTATGTGTTGTTTTCTGTTTCTGAGCTTTTCCAGCACTTTAAACATTGCTAAGTCGAAGTACGAGGACTCTGTCAGCATCTTCAAAGTAAATGTTCTGGGCCAAACACAGTCCTGCACAAAATTTGTAGTCGTTTCTAAGAAAGTGAGTGTGTTTTTGCCTTCAAAAGCACTTTACAACATTAAAACAAACACAAACAAACAGAAATAACATAAGAACAGTTGGGTGTTTTTTAATCCGCTTATGAACACGACTGTCAGAAGAAAAAAGGTTTGGCTCCTTATCTTCTCTGTGCCCTCCAGGCCACGTGTTCAGGTCCATCAGCGACCCCTGATTTAATGTAATGGAGGACTGATTAGATAAACCAAATCTTGGATGGGAACTGTCAATACTGGTCCGTCTCCAGGAGAGCGCGGGAAATGGCTAAGCTAACAAACACACAGAAAAAACACAACAGCTCATCTGTGGGGGTTATTTATATGACTGTATAGACAAAAACTTTCACTTGTTTCCTCAGGGGTATTTACTCTATATGGACAAAAGTATTGGGACTTCTGCCCATTACACCAACAGAGACTTTAAAGACACCACATTCAAATACATAGACTTAGCTGGTCCTCCCTTTGCAGCTTGAACAGCATTCACTCTTCTTGGAAGGCTTTCTACAAGACTTTGGAGTTTCTGTGCCCAATTTGTGCCCATTCATTCTGCAGAGCATTTATAAGGTCAGACAGTGATGATGGACAAAAAGGTCTGGTTCACAATCTCTGTTCCAGTTCATCCTGAAGGTGTTGGATGGGGTTGAGGGCAGGGCTCTTTTAGTGTATATATTTTTACAGTATTTTATATTTGTCTAATAAAAATACTATTTGCTTTCTGTCAATCTGTCGTATCCTTTGCATATACTGAGTATGTTAAATGAAACAAATGGGAACAAATGTTTTACTGTAACAGGCTATAAAGTGCCTAAAGATACAAAGCGATAAAAGTAATAAAAGTGCTCCAACCAATTTGCATTCAGCACCACCAGTGCCTGCCTGATCACCTGGATTCATCTGCACCTGTTTCTTCACTGGTTCACTGGTTAAGTTAGATGTTTCAGAGAATTTCTTTGTTTGCTATACGAGTATTCATTAGTGTTATAAAAATAACTACATAATAATGTCAATACAGTGAGGTGATTCCTCACTGCAGATCAAATGTACTGCAAAACAAGAAATGAATGGACCGCTCCTCCTTGTGTTTGGCGGCTGAAGTTAACATGATCACTGAGCAGAAGACGAGCAAATCAACACTCACCCCATCTCAGGGATTACTCCTGGAGGTTGGCAGTTTGGAATCTCCCACTTTTTCAGGTAAAACAGAGTTCAAGCAAGATATCAAGAGCAAGAGCAAAATGTCTGACACTTTACTATAGCCTGAAGAATGAATAAAAAGCAGTGCTATACCATCACGTCTGGGATGATATTTGTAGGATTTTATTAACAGACACAAACTCAAAGGACAAAATAACATAACGAAGGAAAAAGGGCCAAAACACAAAGAAAAAAACTTCAGGCAACATGAAGGACGGGGAGGGTGAGTGTGGATCAATAATCATTGGTGCTTACATACAGAAAGGACTCGGACATGAACCAATCAACAATGACAATTACTTAAAGGTCCCAAGACATGAAAATTTCACTTTATGAGATTTTTAATATTAATACGAGTTTCCCTAGCCTGCCTATGATCCTGCAGTGGCTAGAAATGGTGATAGGTGTAAAGAGTGCTTTGATCATTCTGCTCCTCTGTTCAGAGAAGGACAGCTCAGATGGCCCGATCTGGAATTTGGCCCTGTATGACTGTGCGAGAGACAACGTTTTCATGTAGAAACGTCATGGCTTGCAAATGAGTGAAGCTTGGCAGTTGCTCGGTGCTTAGATGTACAAATGAGCACAAATTGCACTTTTGTAGTTCCTTCCTGTGAGTCTCTGACGAACCAGTGGGTTAATTTTATTTTCTCTAGAAATGCGCCGAAACACTACAGAGCTGGTCTTGCAGAATGGCTGAAAATTAAGTCTGGATCAGTTCCTTTGTTGCTTTGTTGTATTTGGTTAACTGCTTTTTACCCTTACAATGTGGCTAAAACACTAGCTCTGCAGCTAACAGCCCAGTTAGCAGACTACTGTCGCAAATGTAAAGGCAGAGTGCATCAGGTATGTGTGTGAGTTGTGTGTGAATACACACATTAACTAGAGTATTGTACTTCTTTGTTATTTGGACAGTGCTGCTGTTAGTGTTATGGCACGCACAATATTTGCATTTCCCCTCATTGAAATGACTGAGCGAGAACCTCTGCAAACCAGGGTGATCAGATGAGTGGGTAAAATGGGTAAAATTTGAGGAGTCTTACAGCAACAGGGCTATAGGCACTGATCTCAACTGCTTGGCTATCAAGAAAATGTCCCAAATCTTACTACAGACGACTAAAACTGTCTTTTACCAGCTATGTGACCGCAGTAGCCATTAATATACACTGTAAACATTAGCGCATGGTACCGTGGCTGCAAGCTGGCCCCTCCCACACACTCCACCTTGCTCCACCTCTCTCCTCCTTATCATTTAAAGCTTCCTCTGGAAATCTCACTGTGGGACTGGCTCTAAGTGGCTGTAATTCTGCACCAAGGCTGAATTTCAGAAAGAGACTTCAGATACAGTATTAGGGAACCACTAAGATATATATAAAAGCCTAAAAAATCAGCATGTCATAGGACCTCAAATGCAGGGTAGCTGACAGAATACGTGAAGCTTAACACCAACCAGAGCATTTCAAAATTAGAGCCCCACATATTAAACTGAAACTCTGGTGGCCTCTAGCAGCCGGGAGCGTCATATATATGTTCGAACCATACAATGAAAACAACAAACAATCATAATATGTATGGTTGATCAATTTAGGGCAGTTTTGATTGCTTGATTATAATCAATTAATCAATTTCAACACTTAACGTATTAAAATGTACCCCCGTAATAAATGGGTTTAGTGATTCATTCAAGATCTGATTGATAAACAGGGAATCAGCAGGTCATTATAAAGCCATGCTCTGCAGTCTGAGCTTCATCGGGGACACTGCTAGCAAGTCTCATATGACTGTTTGTAGAAGTTGAAGTCAAAGCTGAAGATGAAGTTTATTGTCATATGTACAGAGTACAGTGTACAAAGTACAATGAAATTCTTAATTGAACACCCTCTTCACAAAAAGAACATAAAGACATAAAAGATCTGAAAGACATGAAAGACAAAGCAGTGCAGCAACAGTATGGAGACAAGTCTCACCACAGATCTTGCAAACTGACAGCAATGATGACATAGAAGTTGGTTTGAACCTAAAATTTAGTTCAGTCATGCATTTTCATTGGCGTATTAACTGCCTTACTAAACCAAGTTAAGGTTCCATCTCTAATGGATATAATTTGCTAAACTTGTGTTAGGTTTGTATTCACATTCATCACCATTTCGTGGCCTGTAAAAATCAGTTAAACAGGTTTCTGTGTGTGTTCTACTTTAGCTGCACTGACTAAATGAGTGGCTGAGGATGGGCTCAATCTCAGAAATGGACCTTGATAAATGTTGTATGAACCCTTCAGCTCCATGAATATAGCATGTTCTTTATTTCTGGGATTTTTTTTTAACTTAGTTGTAAATTTTATCATTAAAATTACAGTACTTAGTGTAATTACAGCTAATTACACTTTTATTTCCAAACAAATTATAACAAAACACATCATAACAGATCTTCTCTTTTACTGACAAACACTAATTTAGTTTTTTCTGCACAGTTTCATTGACGATAACAATTAGACTTGTTTCAAAGAGCTGAATAATTTGTATTAAATGGTAATGTTTTGGTACTTCCTGTGACTGTTATAACTGCAATTACGTTTAAGGGACATTTTGAGATATGGAAGTGGAAAAATATCTATGAGCTCCATAAAAAATCTATAAACTGCAATTAATTAAACCTTGATTAGAGATTTAGAACAGCAAGCCACAACTGAACTGAAGTTTTTTTGCAAAATACTTTTAAAAATATTTAAGTAAGATGATCCATTTTCTTATACAAGCAACCCAAAAATGTGCAGCATGAATGCATAATCAGTAATCATAATTAGTGACAAAAAGCTGAGACCACAATGTGGAAGAAAAAATATCATCCTGATAATACAAGGCTATATATTTTATGTCCATGTATTCCGGAAGTAATTCTCTAACGAATCTCTGATTTACAGTTCTAGATATGTTTTTGAATCTTAGTGTAAGCAGGTCTCGGTCAGTTCTAGATCCATCATTGGCTAGAGTCTTAGTGTAAACAGGTTTAAGTCAGATCTAGATATGTCACCGACTGTGTAGGCAGATTTCAGTCAGTTCTAGATACATTACAGATTGTAGAGCCAAAGTGTAAGCAGGTTTCAGTCAGTCCTAGATACATTATAGTTTGTAGAGCCATGGTGTAAGCAGGTTTCAGTCAGTTCTAGATACATTACAGATTGTAGAGCCATAGTGTAGGCAAGTTTCAGTCAGATCCAGATACATTAGAGACTGGAGAGCCATAGTGTAGGCAGGTTACAGTCAGTTCTAGATCCATTAGAGACTAGAGAGCCATAGTGTAGGCAGTTTACAGTCAGTTCTAGATACAATAGAGAGCCATAACCTGTGTCCAAACGTGCACTCGTTTACTATGTGGGGCATTATGTAGTGAATCAACGATTTTGTAGTGTTGACTGAAATTCTGTGACTTGTGAAGACACACTGTACACTACTGTTATCCCGCAAAAGTCAAGAAAGGAGGGAGGAGAGACAGGGGTGGATTCAGCCACACTTGCACATTCTTTCTCTCTCTCTCTCCGCGGAGGACAGTAGTGCCGCCTGGTTGGATCTGTCACCGTGCCCACAAAACCCTGCCTCATGTGCAGGCTGTGTCTGAATTAGAGAGACGAGACGTGTGTTTCTGTGACAGTGATGAAGTGCCAAGATACGGTGCACTATTTAAGCAACAGTTAGTAAAAACGTAACATCCCGAATGTCTGAAATTAACTAAATGTCACCTCCCCTTGTTCACTAGTTAGCACTCTTATATAGCAAACACTCTGTAGTGAACAAGTGAACAAGCGCGCTTTTCAAACACCGCTATAGTGTAGGCAGTTTTTAGTCAGTTCTAGATACATTAGAGTCTGTAGAGCCATAGTGTAAGTAGATTTCAGTCAGATCCAGATCAGAGATGGGGACTTGACTTTAGACTTGCCCTCAACGACTTGAGACTTGACTTGGACTTTGTGAAAATAACTTGTGAACATCTCTGATACATTAGAGACTGTAGAGTCATAGTATAAGTAGGTTTCAGTCAGTTCTATATCAAATCAGCGACAAAAGGCTGAGAAATGTATTTCTGACCACAGTAGAAAAGCAGAAAACGTCATCAACCAGGATATATATTTTACTTACAGACATTTCTGAGGTGAATTTCAGATGAATCTGTGAATAAAAGTTCTTAACTGGTTCTTTGGTTTCATTCTTAAACTAATAGAAATAAGTTTATTTCAGTGTCTTTGATCACCACTTGCATCTCACTGGATTTAGTAGTAACTTTCATGAATGTTTAGCCCCGCCCACTCTCCCACCAGTCACATTGTGTCATATATAACTGAGAAGCTTGTTCCCTGTAGAACCTCACCAGAACATTCAAGCATTTCCATCTCCTCCATTCTGATGACTGCTCTTTTGAGGTCTCACTGGGTGAAGCAGCCCTGAAGCTTGTTCCTCTACATTCAGTACCAAAACATCTTCTACAACACCTGCTCTCATCACACCTCGCACCTAATTTCCTCTCTAGCACATCTCATCAGCAAATACACATTTGAATTCTAACACTGCATTTCTGGATTTTAAAAATAAGCAAATGAGTGCATATTTAAGTAGGTAATATCTCATTTGCCTATCTAAACGTCTTTTACAGACTGTCTGTAGAAAAGAAGGCAACCAGGAAAAGATTCACTCTAAAATCTCTCAGTGAAATTGCTCAGTGTTAAAACGACCCCCC
The DNA here is from genome assembly GCA_037577145.1 of Brachypetersius gabonensis. Lineage (NCBI taxonomy): Eukaryota > Metazoa > Chordata > Actinopteri > Characiformes > Alestidae > Brachypetersius > Brachypetersius gabonensis. The sequence goes on from JBBJLR010060133.1 coordinate 11,103, forward strand.
ATGTAGCTACTGCACTAGCCCCTCCCTCCTCCTCGCTGTCTGGACAGATTCCCTCATTAACCTCCGTTTCCTCTCTTCCTCTCTCTCTCTTTTTTCTATCGCTCCACTCCTCCATTCTGTTCTTTACCTTTTGCTCATTCCTGGAGCCATTGATTTGGTGACCGTCTGGGTCAAGGGCTTCAGTCAGTGACATTTTATGTACTGTTTGTTGTGTGTGTGTGTGTGTGTGTGTGTGTGTGTGTGTGTGTGTGTGTGTGTGTGTGTGTGTGTGTGTGTGT
>JBBJLR010060163.1:0-11379 GCA_037577145.1 Brachypetersius gabonensis
AAAAAAGTATTTAGTCAGCCACCAATTGTGCAAGTTCTCCCACTTAAAAAGATGAGAGAGGCCTGTAATTTTCACCAGAGGTATACCTAAACTAAGTCTGTGTTGCTGAGCAACAGCCCCAAAACATCACTGCTCTAGAGGAGATCTGCACGGAGGAATGGGCCAAAATACCAGCAACAGTGTGTGAAAATCTTGTGAAGACTTACAGAAAACATTTGTCATTACCAACAAAGGGTATATAACAAAGTATTGAGATTAACTTGCAAATTTGCAAATAAATTCTTTAAAAATCAGACAATGTGATTTTCTGGATTTTTTTTTCTCATTTTGTCTCTCATAGTTAAGGTATACCTGTGGTGAAAATTACAGGCCTCTTTCATATTTTTAAGTGGGAGAACTTGCACAATTGGTGGCTAACTAAATACTTTTTTGCCCCACTGTATATATATTAGCAAGTCCTGTTTAGCTGCCAGTCTCGCCTACTGTCCCTCAGCCAGGACTGGACTGGAACAAAAAAATCGCCCCGGGCATTCCCGGGGGTACAGGGCTGCTTCCGACAGATTCTGGGGCTCGTTATTCTAAAAAAAATGGGGGAGGGGGTTGCCAAATTTACCATCAACCTGATGGCCAGTCCAGCCCTGCCCTCAGTCTCCAGTTAGCGCAGATACTGGCAGTGTTACACAATACGCATTCAAATACAAAGGGCAGTGAAGCGGTGTCCTAGCACGTAAATGTGAAGTGTTGCCCTAGTACAAAAAAAGCACAAAATCGTGATCACTGCTCATACTTCCATTAAATTGTATTCTGTGATGACTGCACAAAAACTTGTGAGACCGGACTCCTCAGTGTTGCTTTGACATGTGTATAGTACTCTGCTTTAGTCACTTTATATTATACTAGCCAGTCAATTTGATGTTTTCTATGACAATTAAACTATTTTCAACCGTCTACAACGTCATTAGCCCACAGCTGAAAGATGACTGGTCCGATAAACGGTAAGTTTTAGTATGGAGTTTAATGAGTACCTTCTCTGCACGGAGTGCGGCAGGTTTAGTTAGCCCCTCTCTCCGTCACTAGTGCTAGCGAGAAGTTTACTTGTGTGAAGTGTGTGTTAGTTACGTATCTGGCAGAGAAGGTTTCAGAGTCAGAGAAGCACACCCGGATTTTAACTAGGGATAGGAGACGAAAGTCAGGTGTGTTGCTAGTCAGTCCTGGTGCCTTAAGGGAAGATAACTTGCCCCCGACTCTGTCTGTCGACGGCGGCGTAGTCACAGAGCTTTCCCTCATAGGAGAGCTTCACCACGCGACCACCACTCTCCTCTACGTTCACTCAGGTTTGTGACATTGAAATGGAGGTACACCAGTGTCTCAGGGCACTCTCATGCCTATCGCACCCCTCGGTTCTGCCCTTTCATTCTATGCTCCTATAGCAAGATATGCCAGAGTCTTAACCTGCACACCTCAAAATAATAAATAATTATCTGTATATTTAAACAGAACTAACTTTCTTCTCTTCTTTGTATAAGGGAAACTGCTACAGATTTGTCTAGCCCAACTGATCACCTTGGGACCACATTTCACCACCTTCCCAGGTCAGCAATCACTGGAGCCCTGTTTCAAAATGCCCTTTGCTGGTTTTGGACCTCAAAACTCCACATGTGCTCTACACTAATTTGGGGCAATTGCTGCTTAAAGCTCCAGCTGATATTGTTGCTCCTGATCCTGTTGTTTATGGACTACAGACTCTCAGTTGCCCTTCCAACAAAACTGACCTCTATGGACACTTGGTGGTTCCAACTCTGCTACCCGTAGATGGCCTGTCTGTCAATAATCTTGTTCATGAAGGCCATCTCTTGTTATTTATCCCCATAAAGACTTTTTTTTCTTTCCAGGGTGACCTGAGGAGGATGGGTTCCCTGTTTGAGTCTTGGTTCCTCCCAAGGTTTCTTCCTCCAGTTGAGAGAGTTTTTTCTCACCTTTGTCGCCCCTGGTTTACTCACTTGGTTGTAAAAAGCGCTATATAGATAAAACTGAATTGAAAATATTTTTTGCAAATAGGACATTGTTTGGCCAGATATTCAATATTTGGTATCACAAAAGCAAAGTGGCCTTGCACACAGTGGTAATGATTTAACTTATTGATTAATAACTTATTGTGCAGAATGTCAGCTTTCATTCTATAGTATCTGCATGAACACTGTATAAATCACATAGCAATCATAAGCATTTATACCATTTTGAAGGATCAAGGATTTTAATAAATTCAAATTTAACTCCACTAAATTTATCAGCTTGGCACCTCAGCAGGGAGACGCAGGAGCAGATTTCCATCGATATTGTCATCTACTACTGTACTCCAACAATCTTATCTACAGAACAGCTACTTTTCTCAATGATCTTATGAAGGCACGTGTGACAAGAACCGCCAATTCTTTTGTCCATTTGTGGAGAAACAAAAGAATCAGGTTGTTAACGGCACACTCTACACTTTTTGTTCATTTAACATCCAAGAACATTTGGTGAATTTGGAAGTTTATAGAGTCACAAATTAAAGCTGCACTTTAATCTCAAAGACAGTGTTTTATTTCAAACTCAATGTATTGGAGTAGAGAACCAAATAAATAAATGTGTCCATTTATTGTCTGTCCATTTAACACCCAGTCCTGCAACTGCTTAAACAGAGCTCAGCTTGGTAAATCTGAAAGCATTCCTGAGAGGCAGAGGGCCATGCTGAATGGATAGGCTGCTTTATGTTGTGTGTGTGTGTGTGTGTGTGTATGGTATAGTGAGTGAGTTATACAGACTAAACTGCACTCTGGGCCCCCTTTCAATAGTTGTTATGTCCCCATGCGAACTTTGACTCACCACTCACTTCGCCGCTTACAGCACCAACAGGAAAAGACAGTGAGGAATTGATTTTTCAGCTGGAATACACTCATCCTTAGCTAGGTTGGCAGCATCAGCTTATATCAAGCAGTCTGTAAGGCAACAAGTATGGAACTTTTGTGGGATTTCAGGGTGTAGGGCAGTCACCACTGGGGGGTGCTGTTATACTCGCATAGGACAAGTACACGCTAATCATGTCTGGTGGCCAGTAGTACTTTTCAATAAGAAAACAACAGTCCAATAAGGCAAAATATGAGCTGAAACTACAGCAAAGTTCAAAGTGTGGGGAAAGGCTGTAAATGGTATGATATGATAAGCTGTGTTTAATATGACCAGGGAAGTAACAAGACTTGATTTGGATTCTAGACTGACTAACATTGAATTGTAATCTACGGTCACATACGGGCTTGTGCCTGTTCAGCAGGAAGACTCAGGAGCAGACTTTCATAGTTATTGTTTTCTTTATTTTCAAAATACAAAGCAAAGGAAGGTTCAATGGCCTAAACCCAAAACAGGAACTGGACAGACAACTCGATACACTGTGTTGGCGAACCAACAACACACAAACTCAAAGACTGCCTTTTTATACCAACATAAATACAAAACACCTGATAATAATTAGTCCTTCATCCCTGGCCAGCCAAGAGCTCTTAATGATTTCCCTGGCCAGGGACGAGACCACACCCCCAGTCAACATAAAAGTCGCTTACTTAATGACGGCCTCGCGCAGCCGCTGACTGGGGATGTGACATCTGATTTCTGCTTTTAATGAGAGTCCACCAGAAAGGTTGTTAAGAGAGTAAGAAAGGTTGTCAAAAGCGTGACACATTTAATTTCTCTCTTAACATTTAATTTCTCAAATATCTCCCTTAAGAGACCCTATACACAGATCATTCAAATAAAAAAATACACTAAAAAAAGTTTAGGAAAAGGTCAGGGTACACAATACCAATTACATGGAATACCAATATTATCATCTACTGTAGCTGAAAAAAAAAACATACTCTAAAACTTTTAGTTAAACACTTTGATGCTGACTAATATGTCACCTCTATTTGGGAAATTGAATACTGTTCTGTATTCAAAAAGTAGCCCTGAATAAAACACTCCTTAAGTCATCTTTGTAAATGGGGATAATAATCTGTAGGCCTACTGGCTACAGATTGTAAATGTTTTGGTTCTGGGAAGATCATGATAACAGAATTCAAAACAGGCGGGTTTTACAGTTTAGTGTGTGTGTGTGAACAATGTGGCCTGTGGAAGTGAATGGTACTTTGGTCAGATTATATACTGGACAGGCTTTGAATTACACTGACTGTAGAGGTAACACTGCATATTTTCTATTAATCAAATTACTACTTGTTAACAGACAGCTTTGTAACCGTAAGCTCCCCGCAGTGTGTGTGTGTGTGTGTGTGTGTGTGTGTGTGTGTGTGGGTGGGGGGGGGGGGGGGGGGGGGAGGGGGGGGGGGGGGGGGGGGGGGAGGGGGGGGGGGGGGGGTCAGGCGATATGCGGGTCATACACACTTGCGTGCATGCATACACACACACACACACACACACACACACACACACACACACACACACACACACACTCACACATCTGCTCCCAACTAAATTTAGCAAAAGGGACCCAGCCCCAGTTAAACAATCAACTCGCCTGAATGAGTGAGTAGGACAGGGAGAACAAGAGAAAAAAACAGAGAGGAAGAGAGAGGGAGAGACAGAAATGGAGGGAGGGGGTGGAGAGACAGAAACGGAGAGAGAGAGGGAGAGATACAAAGAGGGATGGAGGGAGAGAGACGGAGAGGGATGGAGAGAGAGAAAGTGCACAAGAGAGACTCAGCAGGAAAGGATGGTACAAAGCAAAGCATGGATGAAGTAAACATAAGAAAAGGGAAAAAAAGAGATTGTTACTGACCAGTTCTCAAAAAGCACATAGCTTGTACTGACTGAATCTGCCATATTCCAAACACACCAAACACACCGCTCAACAATGCGTAAGCATTCTGCCGTTCTTAAAAAATAGCAAATTAGGTCAACAAGACGGAAGACTAACATGGGTCATTAAAACATTATTTAACTTTTAATTTAAGTTGTTAAACAAGGCATGCCCTACTAAGTCATTATTTTTAAATGTGACATCACCATCTGGTCTAAGATCAGTTAGAATTAGTTAGCCAAAATCAAAATTAGTCACACGTGATCTTAGACCCCAACAGTGGCTAAATAATCATAACCAAAAATTGGATAGAGATTGCAGTACACCATGGGTGCTAAATAAAAAGGATCTTAAGAAAAAGAAAGAAAATTATAAAGCTGAAGAGGCAAAAAATGGACATAATGAACAAAAAGGATGAGTAAAGAATGAAAAAATGATGATCAAATTAGTGTAAATGTTCACTCCAAATATATCTGTCTCACTAGTTTGGTCCACTTAATCAGCAGCATATGGTACCAGTGTTATTTCTAAGTATTGTACCAATGTTATTTGGCCTCCCAATACAGAAGATTTCAAGACATCACACTTGTTAACTGGCAAATTATGACGTCTCTTTCTGTATCTTACCATTTAGACATTGATATTTGGTTGGCTTCATCTGACTCTGCCTAGTGAGTGCTAGTCATGTCAAAACTGAGGATCACAAAGTTTCCAGTCCAGTATGACAAGATCTAAAATGACGAGATGCCTTAAAGCTTATCAAAATATATTGACTGCACACAGCTTTGTTTGAATATAAGGGGCCTAGGCCAAACCCTGAAAAACAGGTGTGTCCCAGTACTTTTGACCATATAGTGTAGTTTTTCTAAACCATTTGACAAGCAGAAACTAAAGTTTCTTTCTTAGAATGATAGTTTGATGACAAATCAAATACAACAGTTTACCAACAAATATAATTTTTTAGTTCTACAATTTAATAGTGCTAACAAATAATGGAAGCTTATGCCTCACTGATTAGTCTAAGTTAGTCTAAGTTGTAGCCATTCTTTCAATGTTCAGTGTTCTCCTATAGTAATTAAAGACAGCAAATAACTTAAGATATCTTAAGTATCATAGCAGCATGTAGAATTGCCAGGTGAATATCAGTTGCCACAACAACCAAGAAAAATGTGCAAAATTAAACATGAAATTTACACATGAAATCTCTATGTTATGTACATATAATCAATTAGGCACTTAAAAATTCTGATTCAGCAGATAATTTAATATATCAATGCAAAATTCTCCCTACCCCTTCTCTTAGTAGCACATGTACTTTTAGACAAGAAGTTAGATTAGACAAAAATAAATAAAAATGAGGTTTGGTTGAAATATTGCTTTAATTTGCTGTCAATGATCAATCTAACCACATCACAAAACACAAACCAGATGACCTTTCTGAATATGCATGCCAACTTCACATGCTTTGCAAAGGTCACATATAAAACAGAAAAACATGCTTCCTGTGACACCATATAAAATGTCATGTTGGAGAGTGCTAAAAATAAGCATAGCTTAGAGATGTAAAACATAACAAGAGGAAAGAAGAAGCAGCAGGGCGGAATCAAGCAGCAGAATGAATCAATGATGTAACTGAGGGAGAAATGTAATGAGTGATGAGATAGAGGCAGACATCTCTGCATCAGGGCTCTGAACTCAGCTGAGAAAGAAAGGAAATGTTTGCAGATAATGACTCTTCAAATTTTTTTGGAAATTTCCAGGACTAAGGCAGAAAATTCTTAAGGCAAGCAAAGTGCATCTGGAGGAAAAGTGAGATTTAGCCGTCCGATCCTGATTTTTTATAGCTGTTATAAAGGTTGTATGTTTGTAAGCTAGGCCATAAACAGAATTGTTGTTTTAGGATAACTGTGTGGGAAATGGATAAATCAGGACTAGCATTTTTTCTTAATTTTACCTTTTATTACTACGTGGCTTTAATGCAAATACAAAACTATTAATTCTTTTAATTCCTTTTAAAATAACACATTCTATTTTTTATATTTTTGCACACATGCACAAATCTCTTCTCACAAAGACACAAAGATATCATGATATGAGTTAACATTTAGATGATTATCTGACTGTATTTTTGCAATTAGCACCTGTGATAAAGACTTACATTTAAGACAGAAATATTTTAAAATTTTTATTTAGGAACATATTTTCAGAGACGGCAGCTTTATGGAATTAAGAGGCAAGTTTCCATTCCATCATACCTCCAAGATTATTACTGGTGTCTTGCTGAAGTTTCTCCATTCCATCTTCCAGAATGACTCCCATTCCCCCCCACTCCCGTGTTGTTGTTTTTTTTTTGCCTAAAATCTCTTAGTTACAGTAAAAAAAAAATAATTACAGCACTTCAGGTGAAATAGAATGTAAAATTTAATACCAAATTCATAGTCACTAAACTGTTATTTCTTAAATATAAACCATCCAAACACGTGGAAACAAAAACCAACATAAGTAACAAATACTTGCATTATTTGACCTGCTCTGATTTAAAATTAACCAGGATTATGAACATAGAGTACAGATCACAGGATGCCCAGCTTAGTTGAATAAAAATCCATATTTTATGCAAATCATCCATCTGTCCATCCATCCATCCATCCATAAACATACACACACAGCTGGCATATTGTGTTTTCACGCCATTATACTCAACGCGTAAAGTTTTTGTAGTTACTTCAGACCGCCCACAAATATCCGTGAGCACAACTGACGTATTATTTTCAGACAGTAGTTGCAGCATAGCTTTCACGTCTCTGTCTCCATTTTGGTTATGATTTTTGTGCCTAAAAAGTGCATGAAGAAGCTGCTTCTTCTCTTACATTATTGATTGTTGGGACTATCGCTACTGATTCTTTCACCGTTAGACTCTACTGATTCTTTTTCTATTAGACTCTACTGATTCATTCACCGTTAGACTCTACTGATTCTTTCACTGTTAGACGCTACTGAGCACGCTATGCACTTCACCGGCTACACCAAAGCAAACAGGAGGAGAGCATAAAGAGACAGGACAACCAGTATTAAGTTCAAAATTAGTTTATTTATTTAAAAGGTATATTTCTGTATAAAGTTATCATAGTGTTATTATGATTCCCGGTCCCGCCCACTCCCGTGTACATTATTTCCAGTCCCGTCCCAATCACGTTAATAATAGTGATTTTGTTTCCCGTCCCACGGGATTCACGAAAAAATGTCAGTCTCTAGTGCAGGGGTAAGAACAAATTGCAGCACTTAAGGTGAAATAGAATGTAAAATTTTATACCAAATTCATAGTCACTAAACTGTTATTTCTTAAATATAAGCCATCCAAATACGTGGAAACAAAAACCAACATAAGTAACAAATACTTGCATTATTTGACCTGCCCTGATTTTAAATTAACCAGGATTATAAACATTTTAACATAAAGTCAGTGACTTTCTAAAAACATTATGAGAAGAAAAGGTGTTGGTATTCTTCTTCTATTTGTTAGGGCTATTGTTAAAGTTCCCACAACTCTGAAGCAGATTTGAGAGAGAGCAGAGTGACGGTGGTGAAACTTAATCTTTGACAAAGCAAAAATTCAGCTTGCAGTATGTTGTTGTCTTTAATTTAGTCACTAACGTGTAATTAATCTAGTAATAAAGAAAGGAAATGGGCAGTATCTGGTTATATGAGACATGACTGTCTTGCTCAAGAGTTGAAGGTGTTTTGCTGGATGTATGAAACCTAATTCTGTGGTCTGAGTACCAAAGCTGACCACTTGTTGGTTTCTTGTCACGTCCCTGGTCAGCGGCCGATAGAGGCCTGTCGTTCTAGACATGTGCCGTTGGAGAGGGTATGCTGTCAGGGCCCTGGTAAAGGACTGGGGGTTTCCCCCAGGAATGTTTCGGGGGGTGCACTATAGAGACCTGTAGGTTCAGATTAGGTGTCTGGTGAAATTGCTTCAGGTGGATGTGATTTGTGGTTAAAGGGGACAGTTATTGGTCTCATATTTGAACACACTCAGTTTATTTCTAAAAAGCACATTTTATCTCCAGTTAGAGAGCAAAACATCACACTTTTTATCACCACTGAGGAAGATGAACCACCGCAAGGCAGGAGGACAGATGACATCCCGGAGTGTGCCCTTAAAGCATGTGCAAACAAGCTGGCTAATGTTATCACCTCCATCTTCAACCTTTCCCTCAGTCAGAGCACCTTTCACACCTGCTTTAAGACCACAACCATTGTCCCCCTCCCCAAGAACTTTCCTGCTTGAATGACTACAGACCAGTAGCACTTATTGCAATCTCCATGAAGTGTTTTGAGTGAGTGGTGCTGGCCTACATCCAGAGTAACATCCCAGACACTCTGGCCCCCCAGCAATATGCCTATCAACCCTACAGGTCCACATCAGATGCCATCTCTGCTGCCCTTCACTATTGTCCCCCACCTGGAAAACAAAGATTCTTACATCAGGGTACTCTTTGTAGATTACAGCCCCGCCTTCAACACGGTCATCCCCCACAAACTGACCACAACAGGCCTGCACTCCACCCTCTGAGACTGGTTCTAGGACTTTTTGACTGGCAGGCCTCAGTCAGGATCGGTAACAGGACTTTAGCCAGCATCACCACAAACACTGGCATTCCACAGGGTTGTGTCCTCAGCCCCATCATCTACAACCTGTTCACACATGACTGTGTCGTTTCACAGCAAAGACATCATCCTAATGTTTGTGGATGACACCGCAGTGATCGGTCGCATCACTGGAGGGGACAAAGCGCTTTACAGGGGAGAGGTGGCCGCTTGAAGCAGAGAAGGTGAGCAGCTTTAAGTACCTGGGCATCCACATCAGTGAAGACCACCTGTACCCCTTTTCCACTACACTGGTGCTGGTGCCAGGAGCCGGTTCTGGTGCTTGGCCGGTGCTGAACTGGGGACCAGCCAAGAACCGGCCAGGATTTACACTAGACAGGAGCTCAGCGGGAGCCGCATGAGAATATGTGACAGACCATGGTCGAACTCAGTTCCTGCTGGTTATTCTCCAAACTTTGAGGATTTATTTCAGTATCCAAATGCAGCTTATTCAGCAGGTTATTACTGTTGAAAAAGATCAACGTAAACAACGATTACCTTCAGGACCACCACTGGGTCCCTGAGCAAGACCCTCAACCTCAAGCTGCTCCAGGGAGACTGTCCTCTGGGAATGGAAGTCGCATCTGATAAATACCATAAATGTAAATGAAACTTATTATTAATTTAGAATTTGAGAAAGCTCAAAAACATTTCTATAATTAGAGACCATTCAGAAACGTTTATGATTTTTTAGCAAAGAGAACTGAAAACAGTGACCAAATTATGGTTTAATTCTTAGGATAAAATAAAAAAAAAATTTCAGTATTGTGATGAGCTTTGAGTGTGTTGATAATGTCATTTTAAATAGTTGGATCAACACATTTTTTGAATATATGTTAAGAAAATTATCTAATAATTATGGAACTAGTGATTTGGTTACTTCCCTTGAATTTTGACTATGAATAATGACCATTTGACATTACTGTTGTTCATGGTCTTAAAACGTGACAGAAAACAAAAATTGTGTTTCTGTTGCAATCGAAATGAAGGATGTTTGTCACGGTGCGTTTTGATTTATTTGTGTTTAGTGGGACTCTTATTTTGATAGCCCTGAGTGCTCCGTCACAGCGAAGTGGAATCAGCTGACGAGCACTCGGGGTGATCACGTGTCTTATGCTTATTGGTTGCCTGTGTTTCTGTGTACATATTTAAGTTCTGTTGTGTGTCTCCCTCACTGTTCGTGTCATTAAACTGTCTAGAGGTAAATGTCATTAAATGCTAAAGGTTAATGGTCCTTGTATAAGTTTCACGCTGATGTCTTTGTGCGTGTTTGTCTTGCCCACACGTTTCTGAACTCTTTGTATCGGCCGTCGATGCCAGGTTTGTGTTTTGTTTTTGTTTGTTTTTGAATAAATATTCCAACTAAAGGCATGGCTGCCCCGAGACCTTTCATTCCATCTTGGGATCACGGGGCACCCCGTGACAGAATGACCCAAACCCTGCAAAGCCTTCTTGCACGGGAGACACCCGTGCAACAAACCGTGCAAATCCCTTTTGCACGGGAGACACCCGTGCCACGACCTCTCGCATGGGAAAGACCCGTGCAACGACCCCTCACATGGGGAGGACCCACGCAAGGTCCCCTCACACAGGAGCCGAGACCCCAGGAGGAGGAGGACCGCTCCGACAAGGCGTTTCAGCAATGGGTACAGGAGAACCTCCCCGAATGCGTGCTCCAGGCGTTGGAGGAGGAACACTGCTCAGAGGGCCTCCTCGACCTTCCACCAGCTTCTCTGAAGGGTGGAAGCGCTGCCGATGCCAGCCCCAAAGATGCGGCCTGCGCGTCACTGAAGGCACGCGCCGAGTTGCCCCCACCATCAGCGCGGCCGGTGCCTGCGCCCCTCCTACACCGTCTCCACACCAACCCCACACAGCCACCCAAGCCTGCTCCAAGCCAGAAA
>JBBJLR010060203.1:0-11376 GCA_037577145.1 Brachypetersius gabonensis
ATTAAAGGAAATAATTATCATGCCCTATCTTGCACCTTAATTTGTTTTTATATAATTGCATGGAATGAGTCATGAGTTTATTACTTTTTAATGGGCAAAAATACTTAAATAACTAAATGGAGTGTAAAATTTGTCTTGTCTTTTTTCTTTTTTTGCTGATCCGAAAATTGATCCGATCCGTGACTTAAAACTGTGATCCGATCCGAACCGTGAGATTTTTGATCCGTTGCACCACTACCAGACACTGACTAGTCTATGCAGAAAAAAATTAAATGCAATACTTCCATTCCAACATGGTTTTTTTAAAAAATGATTTTACTTAAACAGAGCATTTAATGCCTCCCATAAAACATTTGAACTATTGAACATTGTTGAAAATCTGAAAATATATTTTTAATAATTTTAAATCTCAAAGAATTGTAAACATAATTTAAATTATAGTAAGTTCTTAGCCAGAAAAAATTAGCAAAAGGAACGATCTATAACAGCAGCACAGAAGATGAAGAAACTGGCCAGTGATGTTTTTGCCCTCTTCTCTGTGGCTCTGGGTGAAGAGTTTTGGAAAAACACCATTTATCGCAGTTCAGTCAGTCTTTAGCGATATGTATATTTTTTCGCAATATTCATATTGCGCATGTTGATATCGCGATGACAGTAAATCTGCGATATATTGTGCAGCCCTACTGGAAATGTGTACGTTTGACTTCCCACTAAACAGTGCTATTTAAAGGAAAAGCTAGTTAGACATAGATGTGATGTGGTTTACTGTGTGACTTATTATGAGCTATAAAAAATAACCAGAACTTGTGGTTGAACCCTGCAGGCAGCAGTTTAGACACAATATCTACAGTAGGAGAGCTGACCTAGAATCAGTTTTTGTAAAAATGACTGAGATAAGCAGAGGAATCTGGTCAGAGAGCGCAGTGAAGGTTTATAGGCCACAGTAAGTCATACTGTGTCCTAAACCACATCCACAGGTCTGTGGCACCCAAATGAATGTTGATTGCTCAGGCTGCTGAGACATTTTTGGGTGACAATTCAGATGAATAAACTGAAGTTTCAGGCATCAAACATGTAGCTTATTAGCTGATCAACTGCATTTGTGGTGAGGGTAAAAAATTACAAACTTGTGCAAGTTTGATCTCTACTGAACTATTCCTCTAAGAACACCATCAAGCGTGAGTCCTGAATAATCTCTCATCTCGTGTGTGTGTGTGTGTGTGTGTGTGTTCACATGTGCATATGTACCTCTGCTAGCTGCGCTATGTGTCTGAAGCAGCAGCTGGAGTGTTTCTCATCGTCATCGTGTTTTCCGTTCAGCGTGCCACTGGTTTTAAATAGCAGGCCCAGCCTGGATGTTGAAGGGGTGGGGGCGGGGCTGTGCCTCCTTGGCTGTCCTCAGTCGGATGATTGAGTCTTGGGGGCTACTATTGGTCTGTCCTCCCTGACAGACCAAGTTTAGAGGGCCTGGGCCTGGTCGTGTTACTCTTACCCTGGAAAAGCTGGAGGAGCATGTGACGGACGGTGTGTGCCCACATCAGCAGCTGCTCTCTCTGACCCCTGCGCAAGTCTGATTCAAAGATAGGAAGTCAACAGGATGATACAGTCAGTGCTTTTTTGATCCAATCAGAGACAAGGTAATCAATAGATTGACTGCTTTGGCATTTTGACTGTGTGGTAAAGTCTTAAAGAGTTTATTTAAACCAAGTTTGTATTTCTGCTGTCTTTCTGCTGGCGTGGCCCACTGTGGACAGTTATCTGAAAATGTTCCTTCCTCCCGATTTGTTGGAGATTAGTTTTGAATAGTGATAAAGGCTGTTTTAAATCATGCTGGTCAGTCCTATAGTAAGAAGCTGAGTGTGATAAAGACTTAAGTTTATATGCATTATGAGCCCTCTAGTGCTCTTTTGAATCAACTTTTTTAAAGGTTACTTACATTTTTTTTCTTCATAGATATTCTTTTCCCACTTAAGTATTTCCCAGTAAACAATACCAACTTGATTACTACAATAATACTAGAAAACTGTGATTACTAGAATAATCTTTAGTACAATGGGCAGATTACTAATACGATAGATGTTGATGGTCCAAAGTTAGATGTTTTGTAGACACTCCCTTACTTTCATCAATTAAATCCAACTTTTCAAAAGATCTATCGCTCACTCTTAACTCTAGTCCTAACCTCAGACCAAGACTTAACCTCAGACATTAGGACCCCAATGATGAAGCAAAACCTAAATCATCTTAGTACCGCCAGGTCAATTTTATCAGTAAGAATTTTTTTTTACAGTGTAAGAATCTAAACTTTGTTCAAAACTAAAGACTGATTGCCTCAGTGGCCAGTAAACAGAATGGGCATTAAAGCAGCTGAGGAATGTGGTGAAAAATGGCCAGGGTGACATGGGTTAAGATGAGGCAATCAGCACCTCATCAGTGTCCGTTTTGCTTAATATCTTGTCAGAATCTGCTGTTTTGTTGCAGGTGGATTGTGTTTTAACTAAAGCCTGTTAATCATGGAACTTTGACGTCCATTGTCCTCTCAGCTCTCTGCGCTGGGACTGGCTGACGGGGCACGTTTCAGAGCCAGATAGGCCAATAAGGAGCAAGGAGGTCCTAGTCCACGTTTGACCTTCGGATGGGCCGGGTCTTTTGTGGTTGCACATAAACGCAGCCACTAGTTATTCTTACCTGTCTTTGCTGGTCCTACCCAGGAATTCCAGATTCCACTCATTGGATAGAGCAGTTTGCACAGTGGCTGTATTTGGACTTCCCTCGTGACTCAGGTGAACCGTGTTTGCTGTTTTGTGTGTGTGTTGGAGTTTGTGTGCATGTGCACGCGCAGTGTGGAATAGGACGCTAAGGTCTCCTCCAGAGCTGTTTCTGTTTTGGCAGCAGTGTGGATCTTGTTGAGCGCAGGCCACACATTCATCTGAAACTGCGCTTGGAGTTGAGAGCTGTAAGGTTCTGTAGGTTTCACTTAGGAGCTTTAGGTCATCTGAAACGCACCACATGCTCAAAGTGGGAGAATCGCGTGGCATTTCCCTCTTTTCTGACATTTGGTTGTGGAAACTTTTTTTCCCCCCAAGGTCACTTTTCATTTCCACACCCAGCCTTTGAATGTAAGTAGACATAAGTCGCCTCTACAGAGTTGTTCTAAAGAGATGTGTGAATGTATGTGTATCTCAACAGTACAATGTGGTGTGTGTTTTTTGCACAGAGAGATCTTTTATCTGTAGTTTGACATTTTAAGGTTTTCGAGTAAATTGCATTGCTGGTAAAGTAGTGGTATGTCAGAAAAGTGACCTTTTGCTTTCAGTTTATTCCTGCCAAATCCTTGTTGCACTGAATGTGGTAGTTTACTCTATAATTATAGAACATACTCCTCACGGCTGGCTGGGACACGTTCCCATTCGCAGGCGATAATAATGGAAGTAGGTGAAAGGTAAAAGGGGCAGTGTGTCCTGACGGGCCAGTGCTGAACTCCTGATGTGTTTCGTCAACACGCGCTCTCCCAGGTGACCGAGGCTCTGTGACTTTGTGTGACCCAGTGGTCATGGTGACTCCATCCAGATCTCATGCTTAATCATCCACTCCCTGTATATTTTCCGTTCTTTGGACAGGCTTTCAAATTCGAATGAATTTGGCTATTAACAGGAGTGGAAATGCTGTAGGATCTGTGTCTCTGCTTATCTCTGACTTTATCAGTGGTTTGTGTATCTAGTCTAGACAAATTATACAAATCGAATGTAATTGGTGGTTAATGGCCTGATTCCTTCACATATGTAAACAGTGCGGTTTGCTTTCATGGAGACAGACAAAAAGTTTGTTTTTTTTTTAATTTCAGGTTTTAAAGGAACGGTTCTGGTTCTTGTACAATTTTCCACTCATTGCAGATATAGTCAGTCAGGACATGTCTGATCAAGACATTGCCTCTTTAGTTTAAACCTGCAGTTTAAACAAAGGGATAACGTCAACCCACCCAAACTGGATCAGCTCTTCTTTAAGTTGGACTAGTGGATGTGGTTTTGCACGCATTATGATTTACTGTGAGCTATAAAACTGACAATACCCAGCATAGACAATTGTCCAAGTAGCATAGTTTTTACTGATATTTTTTATGAAGGTTTGCTTATGAAGAAATGTATGTTCTGCTTCTCTTTCATTTTTCATTCAGCTCAAACTCTTTCCACCAGTATCCCACTGGACTAGTTTGTAGGTCCATACTGGATCTGGCCACAGTGCTTGCTGTGTCAGAGATCAAAAGGAAAGGACAAACTGCATATATGACTTGCTTTAGATTAGAAAACTGATACCTCAGTCAGCCATGTGACCCTTTCTTAGTGAACCTTGGAACATGTAGATCACTGTGTCGTAGGTCTTAGGGAAACAGGCCAAGTCAGTATAGTCACATCGATTTGCGTGTTAAAAGAAAACAAAAGGCCTAATCAGGCCTGTTATTACAGCATTAAATCGATGGCATGAGAAAGGCCTGAGCATTGTGGAACTAAGTGTTGTGTTTCTTACTTGCACTATTTTGTGTAATTAAACCTGTAAGCTACAATAGTCTCGTATTTCTGTTAGCAATTAGAACCTCCATTCTTTTCTGGGACTGAAAAATGTCCTGTTATTGTCATTTCTATCTAGATTCATATTATAGGAATGGGTTTACAGGGCAGATGTGTTAGACTGCAGATGTGTGCTCTTCATGTTTAACTATAATCATTATCAATCACTAACAGCACTTTTTTAAAGGAACAGTTCTATGAAAATTAAATGTACTGTAAGTGAGTCTGTTTGAGGTTTAGGCACAGCATGTTTCCCTGTGTACCAGTATGGGGCAGCTGGTGGACTGCTGGTTAGGGGTTTGCTCTTGTGATCTGAAGGTCATGGGTTTGAATCCCAGGACTGCCAGTGGCACCACTGATGTATTCTTGAGCACAGTACCGTCCGGTGAATGGGTTAGATGGCGAGAAAAAATTTCACACTGTGCTGTGGTCTGTCACACTTTACCTTATGGAAAAGTCATTTTAGTTAAAGAAACAGCAGTGGTCTTAATCTTGAACCTTGTTGCACTCCCTCCACAGATCCATTAGTAGACAGTCATGCAGGCTCACGAGCTGTTCAAGCGGCTGCGTCTGCCTGAGCTGGACGATGTCCGGCAGTACTTCAGCGGCCTGTCCACCCGGACCCTGGTGGGCGTGGGGACCTTTGCTGCCGTCACCACCTATTTGTATGCCACGCGGCCCAAAGCCCTCAAACCACCCTGCGACCTGCGCATGCAGTCTGTGGAGGTGCAGGTGAGTTGATGCTTTATTGCATCACAGAACCTGGCCGGCTGAGATGGAACGGGTTAAACATTCTTTAAATAAAGAGCTGAATGTTTTAATTAATGTGCTTCTTAATGTCACTCAGGGGTTGGAGTTTGCCCGGAGGTCAGCGCTGTTGGAGGACGACTCCCTTTTATCTTTTTACTATGATGATGCAACAACAGTGTATGAGTGCTTCACCAGAGGCCTGAGGGTATCAAGTAAGTAATATTTATCTTCATATCATGTGTTTATCATTTATTGAATTTCCACATAGTGTTTGTAAGGGTGCGCGATATGGCAAAATGTGTCACAATATTTCAGTAAATTTCTTTTTTGGCGGCCTGTTTAGTAGGATTGAACATAAAAAGGCAAGTGGTGAATGCACATTATATGCACATAAAACTGTGCATATAATGGTATGTAGGATTTCTGTAAGTAATTTTGTTGTCTTTTTTACTCTCTCAGACGGTGGGCCTTGTCTAGGGTCCAGAAAGCCAAAGAAGCCTTATGAGTGGTTGTCCTATGCAGAGGTAAGAATGCCTTGGACATCAATATTTCTGTTCTTTTCTACTGAAATGTTCTCTTTATCTGTTTTTCCCCTCCCCTTGCACCTTACCCTCGTACTTTCATTACGGCTCTGCTTAGTTAGCCCCTTAAACTACAGGCTAAGACTCATTATTTAGTTACCATTTTATATTGCTTGGTGAACAGTATGACACTAATATATACATTCTGATTGTGAGTAACATGGGCACAGATCCAAGCACTTGCAGTTCAAGGAGTTAAAATGTATTTTATTTTTTCTTTGCAATAAAGATGTCTGATAAAAGCTCTCCTGGATCTGTTGTCAGTTGATATAGATTTCCATAACATGGACAGTACATTAGTATTGAAATTATACTGCTATATATTGCAATTTCAGTATATTAAAAGGCCCATTTTAAATTTCTGGAATAAAAAAAAGGCTTGAAGAATCAACTCATAATTTTTGTGATAAAAGCAAACACATTCACATAAATGTTCTTATTTAGGCTGTAGCAGCTTAGTCCCGCCCATTCATCCTGAAGTTCTAAGGAGTGTTTCAGCTCTTTGCTGCAGTACAGGACAACCAATCAGAAAACTTTCTGCGGTGTGAATATCGCAGAGACCACTATTGCAATATGATTAGCAAACGATATATTGTGCAGGCCATGCACTAACATGACCTGAGAGCCTGTTACCTTAGATTTGTGATTACATTCCATATAATCCCGAGTTTGGAAGTAGAGATTATCCTATTGCTGTACGGATCAGAGAACCTGATATCACAATGTTTCCGTCTGTTAGTGACTATACCGGTTCCAAACATGCTTTTCTATGCCATGGCATTTCAAATCATTTTCAGTTTTCATTGCGTGCAACAAAATCCAAAGGTTTGGTTGTGAAGTCAGTCTCTCAGCCCCTGAGGACCGGTTTAGTGCCCTGGATTATCCTGTGCCAGGAAGGCTTCATAGTGGCAGGGTTAATGAACAAGCCAGTCATTTTGTGGCTATTGTGGAATGTCATAAGTGGTGATGTTTTCTTCTCAGGTTGCAGAAAGAGCAGCAAACCTGGGCTCCGCTCTGCTGCACCTTGGCCACTCCAAAACCAGTGGTCAGTACATCGGCATCTTCTCTCAGAACAGACCAGAGGTGAGACTGGCATCCCATCAAACCAATCCCCTACTAAACTCACTCATCCTGCTTTTCAGAGCATTTTTTCCAATAGTCTAGGTGGCTAGCGATGATTTACAGCAAAAGTAAATGTGGTCTAATGGGAAAAGGACTAAAGATGTTCCTGTTGGATCATTCTTTGAACGTAAATGATGTGTTCTTGCTGGGAAATCCTGGCATGATATTTGATTGCATGGTCCTAACTGCTTATTTAAGTTTCATTCCTAATTAAATGTTTTGAATGATGTCAGTTATATTGTTGACGTAATGCTAACGGCCATATTTGAGTTGAATTACGATCATGAATGCTTGTGGGTGAAGTATTCTGACCAATTAGGACTGCACAAGACGAAATACCATGTTGTTTATGTATTGTTATATATGGAGGTTGGAGTATGCTGTGCAATATACTAAACATATACTTTAATGTAAGAGGCATGGTTAGATGCCATATTGCATTTTTTTTTTTTGCATAATCGTGTTTTGGATCACTTGAATGACTTGATTCTTCACTCACAGAAATTTATCTGAAATATCTGAGCCGGTTCAGGATGCACAGCAGAATACAGATTGTTGTTTTCCAGTAGCAGTATTGCCATAACCGTTAACATGCAGTATATATTGTTCAGCCCTACGGTCAATAAGTTCCTCTAAAGACGGAAGAGTTTCATAAAAATAATGCTCTTCCCCCCCACAGTGGATCATCTCAGAGCTGGCCTGTTACACGTACTCACTGGTGGCCGTGCCTCTGTACGACACACTGGGCGTTGAAGCCATCGACTACATCATCGAGAAGAGTAAGCCCTCTCTTCATCTGCACTGAGGCACTTTCTGCCTGATGATTTGTCACCTGTATTTTTACTATAAACCTTCCACTAAATGGACAAAAGTATTGGGACAGACCTCAAAATTAATGGATTCAGGCTGTTTTGGTCATACCCACTGCCAGTTGTATAAAATGAAGCAGACCAAGACATTTTGGACAACAACATGGTTCCAACTTTGTGGACACAGTTTGGGGAGGAACCGTTTCTGTTCCAGCATGACTGTATCCCAGTACACAAAGCGAGCTCCATAAAGACATGGCTGGATGAGTTAATTGTGGAAGATCTTGACTTGAGTCCTGACCTCAACACCTTTGGGATGAACTGGAAGATTTTTTTATTTAAGTCTGAGCATTTTTAAGATGTCTGATCTTATGAACGCTCTGCAAAATGACAAAAGTATTTTAATGCAGGTTTATTAAAATGCAACGTTATCCCTGTTGGTGTAATAGTCAGGCGTCCCAGTACTTTTGTCCATAAAGTGTACAGGAACTCCACACTTTTACGTGGATCAGCAGTCATGGATTCAGTATAACGCAATTCTTTTCTAAAATACAGCTGAACTTAGAGACGGGAGGTTTGAAAGTAGCCAATCCGAAAACATTATTTATTTCTCCTTGTTGCTGATTGGTAGCATCCCACACTCGCTGAAAGTAGCCAATCTGACAGCGTTGTGTAGTGTGAATCTCTGTGCAGCCGCGGCAACTGCAGACCACAATCTCCTTTGTGGCTCGCCTCAGTGTTTCTCTTGGTTTTCGTTTTGTTCTTCTTAAAGCCCTGTATTTTTATTACTGCAATTTAAGTTAAAAGAGATGAATACGGGTTTACCTCTACATTCTCTTTAAGGGTAATGTATTAAACTGAGTTTAAAATTAAATTAAAGTGTTCTGGGAGCACATTTGGGGGCATATTTAGGGTTTACACTATAAAAATAGGCATTTTTAGGCATTTGTTTTACCAACACACAATAACATGTTTTTTTCACTATACATGGGTGCTTTTGTAACGTAACCCCTTCGAAAAGCGGGGGGTTACTGTAGATCCATTCCTTGCTAATCACAGTTTTCATTGTGTGTATGTTTGTGTCTTAGCGGGTCTCTCCACGGTGGTGTGTGATGTGCCCACGAAAGCTGGCCTGCTGTTTGATTGCTTGTCTGGAAAGCAGCACTCCTTGCAGACGCTGATCATGATGGAGGAGTTTGACACGGAGTTGGTGGCTCGAGCTCAGCAGTGCGGCGTGAAGATCGTCAGCCTGAAGGAGACAGAGGTGAGTGGAGGAGAGATTTACTCAATATATACACAGTAATCCTGCACTTTCACACGGATAGAGTGAAACCACGCCAATTTCAGCAGTCGCGGTTTTACTCTATCACAGATTTTCTAACCTCTGAGTACATCTTACTTTGATGTCTGGGCCTCTTGAGCCATGCGCTGGTTACCAAGGCAATCAGACACCTAAACGAAATGAAGCTCCGCTGCTCAGCACCGCCCCAAACATAAACAACCAGCACGAGGACGAAGGGGCGTGACGCACAAGGCCTGGACGTCACAGTCAGCTGTAGGTGGAGATGGGAGGTTTGAATGTAGCCAGTCTGAGAATGTTATTTATTTCTCCTTGCTGCTGATTGGCCGCTGTCCTGTGACGCTGCAGACCACAGTTTCCCCCGAGGAGCATCTCGATTTTTCTCGTGTTTTTCATTTTGTTCATCTTAAAGCCCTGCATTTTTATTACTGTAAATAAATTCATTTCTTGCTGTATTTACCTGCTTATACCAAAGAAAAGGCACGTGCATGAATTACAGTACAGTCAATACAAATGTCACATCATATTTTACATTCTAACACTGCAGGAGTTCAGTGCAAATGGTGCAGTACGAATATGGGTTTATCTTTACATTTTATTTCAGGGTAATGTATTAAGCTGAGTTTTAAAGTGTTTTGGGAGCATATTTGGGGGCATGTTTAGGGTTTAGACTAAAAAATAGGCATTTTTAAACACACCAACACAACACAGTTTTTCCTTATACGTGGATGCTCTCGGAACGTAATCGGAGGGTTATTGTGTGTGTATGTACAGGATAGGGAGATGGGGAGTTAAAACCTCTCCTGTATGCCATTTGCTTTGTTTTGCTTTGCTGCTCTTAAGTGTGTGACATGATGAATGGACCAATAGAAATGATCCAAAAGTACAACATCTCTTTATACTAACATTGATTAAATAAGGGAGGTGCCACAAAAAGGAAAAAAGAAAACTTTGACCAAAATAAAGAACAGAAGTTAAATCGGGCTACAGCAGTGTGTTGTGGTGTAAGACTATGGAAATGAGTTACACCACAACACACGGAAATGAGTAATGGTGGAGTAAAACCTGGTTCCTGCTCTGCTCAATACAGTCACCCTCATACAGTGACTGTTGGCTGTCCAGTTTCTAGGAGGCATATCAGACAAGTGACCCCTAACTTCTGTCCATATTAAATACCAAGAATACCTAAAACCTCAATATTTAATGGGTATATGGTTATATATCATTATTTAATGGTGCTTTAACTCTAGTGCTACCCTTAGAACTGCTGAGTTACATGCTCTGGACTAAAAGGATATTTCAGATGTTTAGGAAAGAACTTTATTGATCCTGGGGGAAATGTCATTCGCATGCTCAGTTCAACAGAACAATGAAAGATAATAAGACAATAGAGAATAGACAATCAACAACAGTGCAACAAAATTACAGAACATTATTGTAGCAAGATACCTGCAGCTCTGACTTTGCTGTGTGTCGATTTCGAACACTGTACCAGCAGATCAGTAGTGCAAACTGGCTTATGAAAGTGATTTAGTATTAATAATGCAATTACAAATTTCAATAAAAGCAGCAGATGATAAGGGGATGAGATTCACCATCTAACATTCAGTCGATGTTACACATATTTGAGCTGAAAATGGCAGAAAAACTGAAAGGAAGAGTTGCAGCTTGTGTTTGTAACTCTAAAGTAACTCTAGAGTTTTGATGTAGTGATATTTGCCTGTGTGGCAGGTTCCTCTTTCTGTTTGTGCACTAAGCTGCAAAAGTCTTTGCACAGTTGTGGCTTTCCTGTCTCGTCTGAAGGCGCTCATTTGCAGTTTGTCTGCTCCAGAGAATCATGTCTGTAGTTACTGCTTCCTTTATTTCTCACTCTCTCTCACACCCACACATTCATACTATTTTTTCACCCCTGATTATTAATGACCTTGTCTGTTCCTCCTGCAGGCCACTGGGAAGGCCCACCGTCAGCAGCCCATGGTGAGCTTCACACTCTGCTGTTTCTCTTTCTGATGTCCATTAGTCCTTTAGTGTGTTTGATGATGGGACATTTGAAGAGGTCTGCTGCTGAACAGGATGTGCCCTTATATTTTGTTTGTTTTTTTTTTGGTCCTGCAGCCTCCGAAGCCTGATGACTTGGCTATTATTTGCTTTACCAGTGGAACCACAGGTATGGTGTGTGTGTGTGTGTGTGTGTGTGTGTGTGTGTGTGTGTGTGTGTGTGTGTGTGTGTGTGTGTGCGCGCGCGCATG
>JBBJLR010060232.1:0-11376 GCA_037577145.1 Brachypetersius gabonensis
ACACACACACACACACACACACACACACACACACACACACACACACACACACACACACACACACACACACATTATTGTTGCTCCTAATCACTGTGGGGAACTCTTGGCTGGATTCGAGGAAAACCCTTTGATGGTGATTGTGGCGTGCATCACCATGGCTACGAACTCAGCCTCGACAATGCTGTTCCACGTGACCTCATAGTTTTGGAGGACTTCCACGGCCGGAGCACAGAGGCACCATGGGAAACGTTGTGGCGGGCTGGAGTTCTCAGGGCGTTTTTGAACAGGTCCTCTCTTTGGGCAACCAGACTGGCCTTTCCTGTTATGGACATGTGCCCAGGATGTTGGCTCAAAAGAACTCCACACTCGTATGGAATCACAAACTGCTTTGCATCTGGTTCAACGAGGTTCTTCCTGCCTTGTATGTGCATAGCTGGGTTTGGCCATGATTTGACTTGGTTGGATAGACTTAGCTTCTGCCTTAGTACTACAGTAGCACAGCACAAATAGGCTCATTTGTGCCATGGAAAAGGGATAATATATTTTACAATAATTCACACTAATCTTCATGTTCAGAATTTTTTTTAACAACGTATTTAACCATTTGCTGCACACACTGGATTCCTATCTATTTGGATTCATAATATTTTTTAATTAAGTTACAAGTGAAAACACTGGTAAATGACTCACTTCTGAATGTGGTTAAATCCTAATTAAACTGAATTTTACGGTCAAGGATGGGCTGAGGGGAAGCTTGGATCCGTCTGGTCTGTTTGATTATTTAGTGGTGAAGGAAAACACAACCCATGTGTTTTCATAGGTAACAAGAGCAGAGCTCAGTTTACCCTCATACATGCTGTTTGGATTTCAGTACAGCATCCTTGCGGTCCCTTCCCTTGTCATCTGAGCGTAGCTTTGTGCAGGAGGGGGATGTCCCTAATCAGCTCCTTTCCCTATGATGAGATCAAAATGCAATGAAATTCTTGACTGATTTGACTCTGATTTGAAATACCTGCCTTATTAAAGAAAACAAATCTGGACAGAGGTCAGTAATGGGTCTAACGATTATGGGTCTTACTTAAGGATTATGGTTGATGAAGCACCACTGGGTTGGTGAGAATACAAGAGTGTGAACTTTATCATGATGTATTGCCTTTGCTCCCTCAAGTGCTCCTTATTTGTTTGTTCAGTGGTCCATGAAGAGAGGTCGTAAAGCATTGTGATGGATGCTTGTTTCTGGCCACTCAAAATGATCCTAATTACTGGCTAGGGGAATCTGTTTGGGTGTGTGGCGGAGGCCATTACTCAATGCTCAAGTTCATCAGGAGATATTACTTAACATGGGAGTCTTGCCGGCACAAAGGCAGCACGTGATGTGGAAAAAAACAATGCCAGATTTTTTTGTATTAGACAAATTTGTCTCTGTTTAAGTGCTTTTTTCTCCGTCAGGGACAAGGACTGGTACGGGGTGGAGAAAGCTCAGTGGGTAGGATACTTGCTTCCAGAGGTCATGAGTTTTAAACCTTCAGCAAACCACCACTGGGTCCCTGAGTTGCTCCAGGGAGACTGTCCCCTGTAGTAAGGGAATGGAAGTCACTTTGGATAAAAGCGTCTGCTAAATGCCATAAATGTAAATGATTCCGCTTCTGCGACAGAATAACCATTAAGGCATCAAAGTGCACAAAACACACAACATTTTAACTGTAAAAATATGTGGCTGGTTCTCATGAGATGAATGCTGCTCTTACATAAGCTGTGGACCCCACACACTGAACGAGTAGCATATACGTGTGGAAACTCGGATATTTGTGACAGCTCTTGCGATTCAGAAGTCCAAGTAAAATTTCCTGGAGCTCTAAGCTTTGATGCAGAAAAGGACGCAGCGGTAGGAGAAGATTCTTTTCCCGCCACACTCTTGGCAGGAGGAGAAGAAAATTGCTCTCCTCAAACCGCTCGCCCTAGCCAGGTCTTTCCGGTGCCAACCATGCCAGTGGCAGTTACTCCCAAGATGTGCTTTCAGTGCTGGCACTCTTTCTAGAAGGCCTGACAGCAACGTTGAGATTGATTGGAATGGAGGGAGAGGAATCAAACATAAGCTAAAAATGAACATAAGCCTCTTACCCTGATCCAAAGTGTAACAGAAGCAACGTGTTGACTTTACAACAAAAAACGAAGCGGCTTTCAGGGCCTTAAAGGGGAAAATGGCCTTGGGCACTTTTTGTGCTGGAAGATGGGTGGATATAACACCTCTTCTTTCGTGTAAAAATCATGATGTTTCTATTAAAATCGGAGAAATTCTATGCATCTTATTTGGGAATTCCACTTTTTTTCTAATGACAGTTTGATCTGTTATACAAACAACCAAGCTACACGTCTTTTAAATAATGATATGGGTTTTTTTCTGAGGATGTGGCTGTGCACATCATTGTCACTCAACAACTGTGTTAATCCCCAAAAATTGTGTAAATGGAATTGGAATGTAATTCTTAATTGCCTAGTGTAGTGTAGCAACAACTACCTACTTTTACATTTTTATTTGGTTTACTGAGTTACTCTGTTTATTTTTTCTGTTTCTGTTTCTGTTTTTATCAATATAATCATTTTTCATTATGCACTGGTTTAAGTTTATGCCTGAATGCGACTGTGTCCTATGGCTGTGTATTCTTTTACACCCATTATAAGCACTGCACATTAAAATTCCATTATCACATGCTGTAATGGAAGCCATATGGAAGCAAAATGCAATATACCCTCTCCAGCTAGGTTATTTTTCAATTTCAGTAAAAACGATCATGCAGCGTATTTATGTGCACACAATGCATAATTCATTCAGTTCTTTGTAAATTAGTGAAAACAGAAATTAAACAATTAAGAAAGAAATGGAGTTAAACATCTGACGTCTTAAACATGACAGTTTTGTGAGCCTCTGGATCTCACCTAGGAGAGCCTTTTATCCACTAAAATGCTTGGAAGCGAAATGAGTTATAGCACCTCATACTGCAGGGCAGCTCTGACGGTGCACAAGCTGATGTGCAGATTTGACCCTGGTGCTAACCACACACAGATGGAGAGGGCTGAGATCTCCCAAACAGAGAGATGCCTCACATCATTTCTTATGGTTTAGAGACTGTGGATATTAATTGCCGCTGTCTTGAGTGTGTTTGTAGGTGTGTTTATTTTCGTATACTTTTTCTGGACAAAATACCCTCAAACTGTGGGAAAACTTGAGAAAAATAGGGTTATTCTACAATATCAAATCATATTATACCTCATAACTATATTTCTTCAGTTTAAAATTAAAGGATAAAACATTTCTTTAATCTAAAAATTCTTAAGGTTTTTCACATTAGCTTATAAGAAATGTTAAGAATGTTTTTGCTTTTTTTGTGCAAAGTAATCATTTTGTGTTACATATGAATATTTATAATGTATGGTATGTAATACACATATTGCATATGGATGCCATTTCCCACTTTGCAGAAAAACAAAAGCGTATGTGTTCAGTGTGTTCAGCATATGCAGTGTTTTGGTTTCCTTTTCCCCCTTTGCTGTGCTGTGCTGGTTGTCTTCCTGAGATAAAGGGTTATTCTTGTGTTTTGTGGTTAACTCTGGTTCTGCTTTTGCTTCCTGAAGCATATCTGGTTAACGCAAGACAAGGGTGAGGGTGAAGACGAGACGAGGGTGAAAAGAAAGTTGTCTTCTTATCTTCATACCATAATGTGTTCTTTGTTTGAGGTAAGAGGATTGGGTTTAGGATGTTGTGGATATTGATCACTGTGGTCAAGTGCTATCATTTAGAGCATTGAATTAATTGAGAAGAATCCAATGTCCACACATGTCACCCGAGTTTCTACAGCTGCACCACAATCAAGCGTTAATTTGAAACTTCCAACTCAAGATGAAAGCTAGAAATCAAATCTGCCTTTATCTGTTGGTACAGTTCTCGTACAGTTCCTCTAACACATGACAACATGATGTGTGACCAACTGCAAGAAAAAATTATTTTTCTTTTTTTCTCTCACCACTACAGGAAGGTGGAGGAGGGGAATTCAATCTAGAACTTGGTCACGCAACAGTGTCTGGTAGCCTTAGCGAAGCGTGAGGCTAAACAGAAGCTCTTGATGCCAGGAACACTTGACAAGCCAAGTGACTCTTCACTGAACACATTAGAATACATGAAATTCTGCACATTAGAATACATGAAATTGATGGGTGGGTGTATTGACTAATGTTTAAGGTCCTTATTACATCTGTAAAAACATCAGATGAGACTGAGGGAAGTCCTCTGGGAAATAGAGAGAGAAAGAAAGAGATAACTGAAGAGAGAAGTGAGGGGGAGAAAGTGAAAGAGTGAGAAATACAGAATAGAAAGGAAAAGAAAGAGGCAGCAGAATAGTGAAAAAACAAGAGAGAGAGAGAGAGAGAGAGAGAGAGAGAGAGAGAGGGAGGGAGGGAGGGAGAGAGAACGTGTCATGAAGCCACTCATGAAGCAACAAAAGCTCCCTGAATACTCTCTTAAAGATGAAGATGCCAAAAAGGTTTTTCATGTGATGCCATTGAACTAAATGTTCCTTTAAAAAACGTACAGAGGAGAGGCATGCACTATTCAGTGGCATATTGGGGAGGATGTGGTTGAGTTCTCATGGCCCACGCTGAAATTTGACTGGCCACCGTAGGTGCCTCCCCTCTGAATCTGGTAGTCGATTCTTAATCAAGATATCAGCTCTATCATTCATCATCTCACTTGTTTTTAGAAATGAGGAAAAAACATATTTCTCATTTTTTCACCTTATTTTGAAACTGTTATTATTCCTACCTGAAGCAGTAAGACAGCATCCACAGCAATGCTGTGGGAGTCCATGTGCAATGTCAAAATGATATGGCACACTCACCGCAACAATACCCATGAAGACGAAGCCAGCCTCTTCTTTGTATTTTCTGTTTCACCTCAAATGGTCCAGCAGTTACATTCTGGCACCTGTACATTAAAGGTGGAATGGAAAATTTGAATAAGAAACTGGCAAACAGAAAGCCAACTTTCAGTATCACATGCATATCAGTTGGCATTGTTTAAACAGTACACTAGGAAAGAAAAAAAAGAACTAGTAAACCCAAACAAAACTTCATGTCAGAAAAAAAGTCATAATGTCTAATATAAGTTTTCCTTCATAATGGACTCATGGAGAAGTGTGTCATTTTGGAAAACTGAAGTTACTGTGATGTGCTCAACTTCTTTCATGCTTAAAACAACCCATTTTATTACACTTTTAATTACCTCTAAAATGTAGATCACTGTTAACGCAAGACTCAATAAAGTGTCTAGATTAAGGGCAGAAAAGTAGATGTTTGAGTGCGTAGGTGGATCAGGATGGAATGTTTAAAATATCTTATACGTAGCTTTTAGGAATTAGTAAGAGTGGCATGTCCTTGTTCAAATGTTTCTTTATGGAATCAAAGTGTTTCTTTAATGGAATGACACAATGAACCATCTGTGGCACCTTTTTAAGTGTGCATTATCAGTTGTGCAGAGCAGTGCTACGTTCTTGGACTCTCCCTCTATCAGACTGCTGTCTATTCTTGGGTTTCCAGTGATTCATACTTGGTTCAGAGTAAATATTCCTTAAACAGTTCATTTTCATGTCTGTTGTCTGCACTGGAATATACTGAGGCTGCATTAAACCTTGAAAGTAGCCCCCCCCTCAAAAAAAAAAAAAAAAACCACACCAGAACTTTAAACCTGTCAGCTCTGTGGTGTGTATTAATAGCACCCCCTTGTTAAGGGTCCTTAGTCTGCTAAACATGAACAATAATTCTCCCATATCTAAAAAATCTGAGAGGCCATCAGAGGAGCAAAGTGTGCACATGCTCAGAAAATCCGCAATGAGCTCCAGGACACTGGGGACATATGATGCATGTAGCAAGGCATTCTGGACCATGAGCAACCATGGGACATCTCCACCTGTCTCAGATAGTGAGGCCTCACTTTCCGAAGTTCACTTTGAGGCAAGGAACAACATGGCAGCAAGAAAGACCACCACACTACTCACTCTGTTTGATGCTGGCTCATGTGAAGAGAGCTCTGCTCAGAGGTCACCCACTGAAGGCCATCATACCAGACAACATTCCAGCCAGCGTGCTCAGAGGATGTGCAGACCAGGTGGCAGAAATTCCCAATATCTCTTTGAGCCCAACAGGCTTCAAAGCAACCAGTCTCTCTGAATGACTGCCATCATTGTACTTGTACATGTGTAATGACAAAGTTTAATCTAATCTAATCTAATCATGTTGCTTGATCCTGGACTCCCTGAATGAGGATAGGGATTAACATTTGTACCACAAGAACAGCTAGCAGCATCTTTACTTTCTGCAGAGACTGAGCAGAACCCTCCTCTGTCTCCTCACCACATTCTATAGAGAGAATATAAAGCATTCTGTGCAGCTCCATCATGGCCTGGGTTGGGAATTGCTGTACCTCAGACCACAAGACCCTATAGTAGAAATGTGAGAGGACAGCTGAGAGGATTATTAAGGTGTCATTCCTGTTTGTCACAAACATCAACTCATCCCTCCTAAACTTTCTTCTCCTTCCTACCATCTCATAAAAGGTTTTGTAGGAAAAATACCTTCAGTTTTTTCCCCAGGCCATAAAACCCGTGAATCAGAGCTAAATCACTCACAAACACATTCTTGAACTCAACAATTTTTATCCAGCATGTTTTATTGGTTTTTATACACCAACAAAACACTAGCTGGTGATCAGAAAGCAATGGAGATAACAACAACAGTAAACTAAGAAATAGGCCACAACAAGAGACTACATCAACAGAGAATCCACAAAGACATACTGAGGCACAGTATATAAACTGACTAGGACACTGGAAACACCTGGGCAGGGGAGGAGGCAGGAATGAGACACAGTTGGAGAGTATAACAAGGGGACAGGGCTAAGACAGGGGCCGACTCCACAAACTCACACAGCTTTTAGTGAAATAATCCGCTGTTCTTTTCTGTGCCAGTGATTAGCCTGCTAAATCTCTCCCAAAGTTTAGCTGACACGACCCTTGGACTATGAGCTGATACGAACTGATTAAATTCACATAATTTTTGTACATATTCTTTTAACAAGTACCTTATCATGCACTGTTGAGAAATGAAAACACATATTTAGATAGCCCACTAAGTATAATATAATAACTATTTCCACACTCAGTGTTTCACTCCTCATCAATAGTCACCCCTATTTCCCACACCCATGATGGGAAGGTATTTCAGGAAATACCCACATATAAAGTATTTTTTTCTGAGTGTATTATGTTTTTGTTCTTATGCAACAAATGTAGCAAAGATTTAGCTGAAAAATAATAGAGTATTATTTTTACACCTAAGCCCCAATCTGTCCATTTTGTAATTTTGTATTACCTCAGCACTGACCCTTATTTTTACCATTTTACTCATCATTAGCAAAAACAACGCCTTTCCTAACATACATCATCTAAACTGTAGCGCTTATGAATGAACAATATGTGTCTCCCAGACCTGTGATGAGTGATAGGTCTGCATTACCTGAAACACACACTAGAGAGAGGGCAAATTAAGACCTCGCCTGATAAAAATGGAAAGACATAAATTCCCAGACTGTACACATTAGTGCACAAGACAGGCTCAAATTAGAAGTGCAGTCGCCATAATTCTCAGTTGTATAAGCACATTAAATTGAGAAGACCGCAGTGTCCTTACTCAGTAAGGCTAATGTCCCTGTACAAATGCTGATTCTAGTCAGGAGCATGCTGTTCCAATGGCCCCGACACAGCCCTGAGATGAGGCTTCCAGCATTCTAAACTGTTTCTATTGGATTAATCCATTTCACATTAGTGCTCTTGCATCCTGGCCAAGATACATTCATAAGACAAGCAATGAGCTAGCAACTGTTTGGTTGGAGTTCCCCAGAGCCAGTCAGACACTGTGTCTACCAAATTCACTAGGGGTTTGGATGGTTGTTTTAAACGTTGGAGCAAACACAGACGTACATGGAGGCATGCACAATGCACTTTCAGATTCAAAGCCATCATATTTATTAGCTTTGTCCTGTCAATTTGAGGCTAATGCAGTTTGAGGAAAATTTCAAAGGTTTATCCAACTTACCCAGCAAAAACAAATCAATAAATCTTAGCCTTCAGTTCTAAATGTAACATACAGATTCTCTTGCTTCAGTCATTTGTTTGTGAGAGCATGTGTGTGTGTGTGTGTGTGTGTGTGTGTGTGTGTTTGCTAATGATGGCACCACTGGGGCAATTGACACATTTTGTTTTCCCCGTGCCTTGCTAGGTGTAGAGTACTAACCTCATACACATGTCAGCCCACACATACACACTGGCATTAATATTCACATAGTG
Source organism: Brachypetersius gabonensis (assembly GCA_037577145.1). Classification (NCBI taxonomy): domain Eukaryota; kingdom Metazoa; phylum Chordata; class Actinopteri; order Characiformes; family Alestidae; genus Brachypetersius; species Brachypetersius gabonensis. Next base: position 8,394 of record JBBJLR010060232.1, read on the forward strand.
CCAGAACTTTCATTAGGTAAAATGAATACATCATATATGGGTCTTTTTAGAATATTTCACCAAATATAATAGCAGTTTAAAATATCAGTCTGATTGAAACATCTGCTGGTACTGATAAGATTCTGATAGTTCTCAGTTTCTAAATAATTATCAGTTGTGGAAGTGATAGATGGAATTTATTGCTTTTTTCTTTTCTTTTTTGCAAGATTGAGTACAGTTAACCCCCACTTACGTGAGAACCAACCTAACTATTCTTTGCGGAAACCCACGCACATGCGCGGAAAAGGCAGATATCCTCACATTTTTTTGCTTTCGTGACGTCCGGGCCTTGTCCGCCACGCCCCTACATTCTCGCTCAGGGTTACTAAGCCCCCACCCTAACATAAACCCTGCACGAGGTTTGAAAGTCACCAATCCAAGCATGTTATTGATTTTTTTGGGGGGCTGATTGGCTGCTGCCCAGAATTCCCCCCTTGGAGCGTCTCAAGTATTCTCCTGTTTTTCGTTTTGTTCTTCTTAAAGCCTTGTATTTTTATTATTGTAATTGAAATGGATTTATTCCTGTATTTAACTGCTTAGGCCAATGAAAATGACAGTGCATATCAAAGAAAACGCACGTGCATGAATTATAGTACTGTGACGAGCCGGCACGGTAGGACTGGCTCCCATGAGCCTTCGCGGCATGGGTGAGTGGCCGTTTGGCCTTTGATTATGTGTTTTCGTGAGTGTTGTGGGGGGAGTTATTGAACGTAGTAGTAGAGACTGTTTATGTGTGAACTGTGTGTTTATGTGTGTTATGTTGTGTAGTGGAGCCCTTCTCGCCACTCACCCTCCAGAGTGTTAGCTGCTGGAGTTGGGCGGTGGCCGAGTCAAGAGTGTAAACGTCTGTTTTGAAGCTGTTGCTGAGAAATAAAAGATATCTTTGAAGAGCAGAGTGTCTTTGCCTTTTCTCTCTCACGCTCCCCACAGTACAGTTTATACAGCGGAAATATCGGTATTTACGTTCTAGCACTGCTGCAGTTCAGTGTAAACTGTACAGTACTGATACAGGTTTAGCTTTACATTTTCTTTAAGGCTAATGAGGTTACATTGAAATTAAAGTGTTTTGGAAGCATATTTGTGGGAATATTTATGGTTTACACCATGAAAATAGGCATTTTTAGGCCTTTTTACTACAACAAAACAGTTTGTCACTATACACGGGTGCTCTTGGAACATAAGCCCCACGAAAAGCAGGGGGTTTCTGTATTCAGGATCTGAAACTGCAGTCCTGGCCTGGCTTCATTTACACAAATCACTCTGTGAGTGACTAGGACAGATTAAAAAGGGAAAACACCACCTGAACAGGTTTTTATATTATATTAATGTTATCAGGTCTTTGCACATTTCTTTTTTAAAATACAAATTAATTCATATTTATCATTCAGTAATTTTAGCCTGATCTTTCAAAAATACGTATCGTCCCCTCTCTACTGTGCAGCGCAGTGGCATGAGAAACAAAATGAAGCAACATGTTGCTGTGCACACTGCTTAAATGATTCATGACAAGCATCTTTGCTGTAAGCAGTCAAACCAAAACCAAGCATGAAGTGCATGTTTTTATAGGTTTTGGAACTCAGAGCTGAGTTATCTAAGCTTGATTTCCATCAAAGTGGCCAAAAATCATGCTGAAAAAGAGTCCGATCCATTATCACCACCCCCAAAAAAGGTATTCATGTCTCATCCACATACAGCTGTGCCTTGAGCCTAGCTCTGATTGCGCTTGTGGAATGAATTATTAAATCAATGTGCTGATGCTGAAAAGAGAGAGGGGTCTGGGGCTGTATTTTGTCAGACCCAGCTTGCCTTTGACTCAGATTAGTTGTGTCTGGAATCGTGCAAATGGGCCGATCCATTGCCTTAAAGTCAACGTACACTCTACAGAACAATGCACACTGCAAGTGGGATTTTGTTACCCACAACATATGCGCACCATGTTTGCAGAATGTGTTCATAACATACATATTTATGGCTGGTTTAACCATTACTTAAACTGGATAAATTATTCTAAAGGAGTGTGAATTGCAAGACTGGACCTACTGGCAGCTTCTGAGCATTTAAGACACTAACAATGAAATGTCCTTTGTCCACTTGCTGTAAAATAGCTCAGTTATAGAAGTCATTATAGTGAGTGTCCCGCTGCTCTTGAAGTAATTTATCATATGTACCATCGCCATACAAAAAATCATATATTCCACCATGAAATTTTAACGTAACATAAACAAAATGTAAAACTATTTCAAATGCTAATTATGGAGAACTATGTTAGTGTGTGTTTGCTATCACTGTGGGTGACTGTGTGTGTGGCATTGTGTTTGTTCTTCTCAGTGTTCCTTTAGACGGTTGATTTGAGCAGAGTGTGTTTTACAGAGCTGGGCTAAATCTCAGTGTCTGAGTCACTGCCTGAGCACATGCTGCACTGTTATGGAAGTAAGGTCCAGTGTTTAAGAGTGTAGACTCTGTGGTGTCCTGTCACTGCTGTCTAAAGCTGCAGTGTTGTTAGAAAGTGAGGCTTGATGATAAACATCCAGACAGCTCACTGGCATCGTGTAAAAATATGGTTTTCATTTGGAAAAAGTAATAGATTTGTCAGCTGCTAATTGGGCATAGGAGCTGGATCATATGTCGGAGAGTTGTGAAAGTCAGACACACACACACACACACACACGTTCCTCTCACCTTCTCTTATTCACATGCTACCATTTTCCCACTACTTCCTCTTGGGCTTTGAAGGTTAGACAGAAGACAAATGTGCACAGTTAGTGCCCCTTCTTTCGCATATACACACACACACCAAGGACCCTGGAGTCAGAGGTCAGAAGTTACATATGTGCATTTTAATCTGTCAACCTTGGACAGCTGAAACGTATCTGTGTGTGTGTGTGTGTGTGTGTGTGTGTGTGTGTGTGTGTGTGTGTGTGTGTGTGTGTGTGTTTTTTGTTGT
>JBBJLR010060242.1:0-28113 GCA_037577145.1 Brachypetersius gabonensis
TCTAAAAGCAGTTTAGCACCAAACTTTGTGAAAACTAATATTTGTGTCATTCTCAAAACTTTTGGCCACGACTGTATGTGGTAGAGGCAGAAGCAAGGAACTGTTCACAAAAGTACCTTAAGTCTTAATCAGAAAACAGGGTTTACCTTCCATTGAAACTATTTTCCTTTAAACAAGTAATCTAGATTCTTGTTCAATTCTAAATACACTAAGCTAACCTCACAATGTAATGGCATCTACAGCACAGCACTTACTGCAGCACACTCAGCCCCTTACTGAATCTAACAAAAACAATTCCCAGTTTCTATTCATTTAAATTTCTAAACTAACTAAAAACTAAAGAGATACAGAATCTTAAGCACCTGGAACGTATAGTAGTAATGATTTTATGGATGTCTTAACAATAAAATTGTGGTCATTAGACAAGAAATTCAAACTAGTTTTACTCCACCACAACTGTTGCTTGATACAGCCAATACATATACCGTTCAACATTTAGAAGTAGTAGAGAGGCTGGCATCTTACAACAAAAATGTAAAGAAACTGTGGTCCAACAGTTATGTTTGTTACTGCAGAATCCCACACATGAAAAATTCCAATCCAGGTTCCAGCCTCATCACGGCACTGAAAAAACTGGTTCGGGCTCAACTATTTCAGAATGATTTGCTGCCCAGTCATGAAACGTTAAATATTAGGGCTTCACAATAGCTCACTTAGCTTTTACTTCTGCAATATTGTCATTTGCTGTGATTCAACAAGCATAAATCATGTGATTCAACAAGCATAAATAATTTCAGGCCAAAAATAATACAGTGACTGTGTCACCACTGCAACTTTCAATCTGTAAAAATTATTTTTGTGTTTATGTATATTTTTTCAATTATCCAGTCTGACCAATCAACACAGTCTAAGAAACAACCATTCTTTTATTTTTCATTTTGGTTTGCATTTACTTGCCTGTTTTTCATTTTGGAGTTACCTTATAGTCACCTGATGGAGGTGATCCTTTTGCTCCACCTACTTTGACAGCTCCTCCATCCACACCTGAAATTTGAAAGACATATTAAGTAACTGGTAACTGGCTACACAGTCAATTTCAGTTTGTGTCAGGTTGTTCTGACATGAACTAAAATTGAAACTGCATGCTTGATAAAGTCATTGACTGAGGGAAGGACTTCTGAATTCAGATTTTTACATGTATGAGCATGAAAGTATAACCAAAGTATAACCATCATCATTTACTGTAGTAAGCGATACACTTGGCTTACCTGGTATCTCAGTGATGGTGACCTGCGAGAAGTCACAAGAAACATCAGGTAAGAGGTAACACTGGGGGTCGCCAATTTCATACACCAACTGCTCAGCCACTGTACCAAATGAGACCAGACCGCCGGTTTTGGGAGGTTTGGATAAGGTAAATGAGCCATCCACCAAACATTCAACCACTGGGAAGCCCATGTTATTCCTTCAGAAAAGAAAATGTGCATGTAATATATATTTAAAAATACAACCAACTCTATGTTTTTAAAAAAAGAATATAATGCCAGTATCAAATTTGCAAAAAGTAGTGGTGGGCTGTTATCGGCGTTAACGTGCTGCGTTAACGTGACACTCTTATCGGGCGATAAAAAAAATATCGCCGTTAAATCTATTCACAAAGTTGGGTTTGTAGCTGGGTCTATACTACGTAAGCTATGATGACTTTCACCTTGATATTTTTGCAAGGATGTATACCTAGCACAGGATGTAGAATTGCACTGTAGGGGGCAAGAACGAGTCTTCGATCCTGTGTGTATGCCTACTGTGAAACAGGGACGTCACTAGGACGGAAAGACAAGGGGGGCTTAGCCCCCAGGGTTGTAGGAAGGAATTAGCGTGTATACGCTAATTCTCACCTCCTACTGTGCAAAAGAGGGCTGAAAGCTTTTCACCAAACCTTTCCTTTCACTTAAGGAAACAAGTAAAGTTAAGCAGTGAACAATTATGGAGACTCATAGTATTGTTCTGTTGAACTGAGTACAAACGTCACTACCAGAGAAATATTACTAAACGGGCTCCAGTTGCTATTTGCTAACAAGCAGTGCCGTGTAGCTTAACCTGGGTCCTAATGCCTTCCTGCTACCTACAGCAGCTTCAACAGCCAGTACATAATTTTAATTCAATAATGATAGCTAGACTTAGATAGCTAGGCTAAGAAGATTCCCAAAGAAAACCTCGACAAGACTAAGGTTGTTTGCACCTTGTTGCAATGCGGAATTAGGTGTAGGAGTACTGTAGGAGTTGAGAAACCCGTTCTCAAAGACTTTCTTTTAGTCATTATTTGGGTAGCACACATATTCTGAATGGCTTTGGCAGAATTCAATCGAGCCATTTGAATCTAGATTAATTTAGATTAATTCCAAGATTACAGTGAGATTAATCTAGATTAAAAAAATTTATCTATGCCCACCACTAGCAAAAACCCTCAAGGAAAAGAAGCCTTTGACCTCTTACCAGTCTGGAACTTTGTACCAGTCTGTAAAAATGCCACCTGTGACTTGAGCACCACATTCTATCAGGTGTCCTGCGAGGCTAAAACAAAAGGGAAGTGAATTACTTCTTTAAATTTTGCTTTAAAATGTAATAAATGAATGTATTCACTAAAAGATTTAGCACCGAGGCTGATTCAGGCACCTAGATGTGTACTGAGCTAGCTAATGATGATGAAGTATCTAATGATCATCCCTTGTTAATCACTGCTTGTTCCCTGCTGTTACATGTGTGCGCTGTTACATGTGTGCGCTGCTCCTCTATGCCTTTTAAATTGCCCTTTGGGGACAAATTGAATTTAACTGAATTAAGGAAACCAGTAAAAATGACAGTATCATATTGAAAATGCTGGAATCTGGCGCCCATGTCAGAGAACATTAGGTCTAAAATATCACCTAAACACAGCACAGGCCCTGATCCCAGCGCCAGCCACACACAATCAGGCACTCAGACACAAACTGAGTACTTATACCTGTGACACACTAACTCCCTGACAAAACGGGTCTCTCAGTTTATGACTTACAATACTGTAAGAAAATAGTGTGAGAAAATAGTGTGAAAGAGTGTTATTCTATTGTTACCTCCAGGTTATAATTGTGGCTTGAGATGCCATGTATGCATCGGCGGTGGAATTATTATATTAGGGGGAGACATGTCCATTCAACTTTTAAAAATAATTTGTCCACCCAGCGATTTGTATGAGTGAAACACGCAAGACGCTGAGTGCTATGTGCACCTTCAGCCAGAACTATCAGCTTTCTTTGTGGTCTCATATGGCATCTTGCACAATACAGACACAATCATTCAAACAGTTACTACTCACTGTTCCTTAGCCTTGCAGTATATCTATCCTGATCTTTACTTTATCCATTGTTAAGAACCTAGGTCACTAAACAAAAACACATTATAGAAACAGTACCTTCCAGCAGCCAGGAGGTCAAAGTCACTCTTCTCCCAACCAAACTGTAAAAATATACGTACATAAAGCACAAAACTTCAATGTCAAATTTATTTGCATTTGGAAAATGTACTCCTACACTGAAACTGAAAATAAATATACAGCAGGTAGAATAAGTATTGAACAGCAGGTAAATATATTTCTAAAGGTGCTATTGACACAAAATCCACACATGCAAAGAAAAACAATAGATGTGTCCATTAATTATGTGTATACATGAAGAAAGGAAGATACAAAAACAAGCATGACCCCAGCTGAAATCGATCAATAAATAGAAAGCTATCCTGCCACTTAATTAATATCAGCTGGTTCAGTTCCAACTGATGACCTGGTGTCACACAATGAAACATTTCATGATGGGTAAAACCAATGAGCTCTCTCAACACCTTTGCAAACTTATTGTTACAAAACATACTGATGGCACTGGTTACAGAAGTATTTCTAAACCACTTAAGGTTCCAGGGAGCACTGTTGGGGCCATAATCCGGAAGTGGAAAGAACATAATTTCACCATAAACCAGACACGACCAGGGTCTCCCCGCAAGATTTCAGACAGAGGAGTGAAAAGAATTATCAGAACAGTTGTCCAAGAACCAAAGACCACTTGTGGAGAGCTGGAACAATTGTTTAAAAGAAAACAATAAGTAATGCACTCAACCGGCATGGCCTATATGCGTGCTCACTACGCAAGACTCCATTGCTGAAGAAAAATCACATTGAAGTATGTTTAAAGTTTGCTGAAACCCATTTAGACAAGCCTGTGCCATACCTATTATTGAAGAAAGGATGAATGGAAAAATGTACAGATAATATTCTTGATAAAAATTGATTGGCATCTACCAGGATGATGACGATGAAACGAGGGTGGATGTTTGATCCCAAACACACAACCGAGGAAGAACTCAATTGGATTTAGAGAAAGAAAACAAAGCTGCTAGAAAAAGCCAGGTAATCACCTGACCTGAATCCCATGGAACCTTCAGGATTTTAAGATTTTGAAGTTTGCTTTGAAGAATGGGCCAAAATCACACCTGAGAAATGCATGCGACTAGTTTCTCCATACAGGAAGCTGTCATCACTTGAGGCTGTCATCACCAAGGCTTTTGTACCAGGTATTAAATATATTTCAGTAAGCGTGTTCAATACTTTTAATTCCATTTTATTACATACAATGGACATCTATGGTTTGATTTCTTTGCATGTGTGGACTGGCTGGGTTGTTACCGACTTCTAGTGAGAATTTTTTATGTCAATAGCACCTTTAGAAAGTGTAAATAATTATTTACCCACTGCATATGTTGCACATTTTAGCTCTAATTGTGGTGGGTATGACAATTGCTACACAAGAGGATCTTATAAGAATAATAATGACAAACCGTACTGAATGCATCAAGGGTCCAAGCACTAATGCACTATCAACACAGCGTCCAGTCACTACAATATCAGCTCCAAGGTCTAAGCACCGCTTGATATGGCTAGCACTGCAGAAAGCAGAGAATAACACCAAAAACATGACTCCAGGAAAAATATCTATAATCTATATTCTTTTAGTTCTCAGATTCTGTAAGCCTGGCATGGGAAATAGTCAAGATGTGGGTCAGGAAAAAAATCCTTATCCATTAACTTGCCAGTAGAATTAGTAAGTGATGTCTTACAAAGACACCCCAAAATGGAAAACAGCAAAAGAAAACAATCTGGAGCACAGCAAGGGAGGGGAGAGTTTTGAATGTGGACTTAAAAGAAAGCAGTGAAAGGGTGGGGGATGGGTACTCCCCATCCCCCACCAAAGCTGCTACCACAGTGGAGCACAACTTCTGGGGGAAAGAGGAGAGCATATACAGAACTAGATGCATTTCCGTGGGAAAATGCCTAGTGTGACTGCATGGTTTCTATAAACCATTTGGAGTGATTTACATGCAAAAAAAGTTTTTAAAAAATCTATTCACAGTGTGGGTTTAAACCGATGCTCATTCAAGTCTCTTCCTTTAATATACATCTTTATACAGCTAATCCCTGCTTACTGAGAGGGTTACGTTTCAAGAGCACCCACGTATAGTGAAAAAATGCAATGCTGTGTTGTGTCTTAAAATGTTTATAAAGAAAACCCTAAATTTGCCCCCAAATATGCACCCAAAACACTTGAATTTCATTTCAAACTCTTAATACATTACCCTTAACGAAAATGTAAAGGTAAACCCGTGTTCGTACAGTACAGTTTATACTGAACTCCTGCAGTGCTAGAATGTTAAATACTGATATTACCCCTATATAGACTGGACTGTAATTCATGCATGGTGTTTTCTTTGGTATACACTGTCATTTTCTTTGGTATAAGCAGGGTAAATACAGTAATAAATTAATTTAATGTAATAAAAATACAGGGCTTTGACCACTTTACTTTAAAGGCATGGTACCATTCCTGTACACTGGAGGACCCAATGTTTACATGACAGCATTTTGCCCTGTAGCCCTGGGAACAAACTAGCGCTGTGAAATGTTAAAATTTTACAGACCCTCAGCTCACCCAGACCTATCGAACCTGGCTGGTGGTAAATCTCTTCTTCCCGCAGAACTGGCGCGTTGGTCCCGTGAGCACAGACTTTCCGAGTCGCATCAAACTTGACATGCACCCAGCCACGCCACACTTGACAAGCTGGTAGATCTCTGTGAGACCTTTCCAACGAGCCCTCGCTTGTCCCACCCCAGGCCAGAGTTATTAGCCCAAAACCTTACCCCATTGTTCTCTATGGAGGGCAGGGGGAAAAATTAATGTGTGAATAATTTAATAAATTATTTATTAAAAAGTGCCTGTTTGTGTTTGTTTTTTTCTCTACCTGTAGTATCGAAAACAGTATAGAGTATCGAGCACCATCCTTAGTATCGGTATCGAGTTTGAAATGTCAGTATCATGACCAGTGATGGGAATAATGGCGTTATAAATAAACGGCGTTACTAACGGCGACATTTTTTTCAGTAACAAGTAATCAAACAAATTACTGTTTCCCCCGTTACAATGCCGTTACAGTTACTGACAATAAAATGCGCGTTAATATAAGCGGTTTTCATGCGAGCAGTGTCTCTCTCAGCCATAGTACCTCTCTTTCTCTGGGGTGTGTGTGTTTGTGTGTGTTCAGGGCCGGGGTGGGACACATAACCAGTGGTGATTATTGGTGTGTCTGGTGTAACTGAGAATGCGATGATTGGCTTAGATTGAGTACATTTCCATTGTTCGCCAATCGAAGGCAGAGTAGCGCGGTTGTTCACACACAAGCACACCCACGGTCAGTCGCACACACCAACATCCAGGAGTCACAACGATGGCAAATCCAACAAGTTCAAAGGTAGCTTTTGCAAACTGGAAGTATAAGCACTAGTTTTCCCTCGCTGAGGGAAAAGGCAAAAATGTTTATGTAACGTGCAACTTATGCCCAGAAAAAAAAAAGTGTTTCTCTGCGTCAGTGACAAGTAATTCTAATCTACTGAAGCACCTCACATTGTCACATGCCGCCACAAAATTAGTGGCTAAGAACGCAGGTGATAACGTGAGCTCTACTACCAAAGAAGGAGATGAAGCCATGACATCAAAGCAACCAAAACTTGATTTTTCTCCACCGCAAACACTTAACATTTTAATTCAGACAGAAGTAAACAAAATAATATCTTGATAGATAGTTGAGGACATGCTGCCGTTGTCTACAGTGGAGTCGGATTCTTTCCAGGCAATCAATGCGAAAAGAGAGACAACATTAAAATAGTTGACTAGTGTACAATGTTTTATATTTATTTTATAGTTATATTAAATTAGATTTTTAAGTAACGCAATAGTTACTTTGCCTGGGTAACTTTTTAAAGGTACGTGCCCAACACTGATCATGACAAGCCGATAGTCCACACTATGAGCTGTGCTGTGTTGAGTTGAGTTGAGTTCACTTCACTTTTGTTCCATCCTCAGCTTCCATACATATCATACCACCAGCTCTCACACCACAGTTTTAAAATGTGGGTTGAAAGGCCTCAATCTCTCCCGTTCACTATGGAGAAGACTTATAAGGATTTTTTAAATGATCAGTGCTCGGCCCCTGATCATCTGATCGATTAACGGTGCAATACCCCGGATATTGACAGATGTTTTGATGCTGGCGCCATGCTTATATTTCAAAAACTCTATTAGGAGAAGTGGTTCTAAAAAAGGGTCAACCAAAAATGTATTGATGATAATAATAATAAAACAGTAGTGTGATTAATGATGCAATCGCACAAAAAAGTAGCACTGTTATAGTAAAAATATAATATTGGTATTTTTTTAACAGGGTCAATAGCAACCAGTCCTGGACTGGCCATCAGGCAGTAATTTTGGGTGTGGAATTCCGTCAGACACACCCTACACAACGCCCAATCCCCCACAGCTAGGTCATGATAAGTCACATTTACCTCCTCACACTCCCCTTACCCCAGATATGCATTCATACTGTGTACAGTTTTTGGAAGTTGTTTCTTTTCTTCTGCATCAGCCATCCTCAGCATACTCAATGAGTCTTTCTAAAGAGAGAAAAAACTATGAAAACTTTTTTTTTTATTAATAGTAGCTGAGGAAATAACACTGAACACATAAGCAGTTCTAAGTAAATTTAAAAGCATAGGACATAAGGAAACAAACATTTATGGCAATTAGCAGACGTACTGATCTAGAAACCCCAAAGGAGTGACATTAAAACGCTTAGTTGCAAATTCACATACAAAAACTACTATATTTGTACTGATCGTTTCTGTGGATTCAATAGCACATGCCTTAATTAATCAGAACTAAAATTAAGTAGAGGTGGATGATATAGCAAAAAAGATAACACCACTTCAGCCTGTGAACTTCTACAAATAGAAGGGTTTAACTATTAAAAATGTTTTGCTCAGATGAACAGAGGTTTCAGAAAAATTTGCTACCCCATCAATTACAGGAACAATAAAGTGCACATATACAGGGAGTTATGTGGCAACACATGAAATACATACTAATAACTATGAATGTTTTATTCAACCTGCATGTTTGTGCTCTCGTTTGTATAGAGCTGGGTAGGTTTATATTAGAATATTAAATATACACGATCATATGTTAGGGAGCGTTTTTTTTTTCTTTTCTATACAGGGAGCAGTTTTTTTCCTGCAGAAAATGACCACACCCTTCTCACCTGTGGCATTAAGTCATCACCAGTTACCACTGCAACTTTTAAGCTAAGCCCTGCTTTCTGCACCACCTCCCGTACAGCAGCTGCACATGCAAGGGGATTCACCCCACCAGCGTTGCTAACCACACGAATACCTGCAGGAAACACAAAAGTGTCAGGATCTCATCATTACTCTGTACACATTAATTGCAATACAGGCATGGGCGCTGGAACCATTATAGCATTACAGCCCCGGAACGGGCTCATATTGACATTTTATGCTAAAGCTGTTTCCAAACTGTATTACCAGCGCCAGTCCAGCAGTGGCGGTAATACACTGAAAAGTTGTCTATGCCATAAAAAGAAGAGGCAGCCTGTTGCAACATGTAGCATGACTGCAATATGTCTTGTCCTCATATTGTAGTGTTTTAAACGCCCCCCCACCCCCAATTGTAAACAGTTATCTCAGTTTATTTAGTATTTTTAAGCTGTGCCCTGTCTAAACATGTGGGTAGAGAGAGTTATTTCAACGTTTCTTTTGTGTACGGGTCTTTGTTTTGGCACGCTGCTAATGCTAACGCTAAGGTTTATTTTTAAGGAATAAAGTTTTCTGATTCTGATTATTTATTTACCTTTACATTTTCTTTAAGGGTAACACATTAAATTGTTTAAAATAAAATGAATGTGAGTATATTTGTGGTATGTTTAAGGTTTACACTATATAAAAAATTTTTTACACTATAATTTTTTTTTTTACCAAAACACAACAACGCATTTTTTCACTATACACGGGTGCCCTTAGAACGTAACCAACCTTGGAACGTAATCAAAGAGAGCAGAAAAAATACATTTTTACAAAATGTTTTTTTTTTTTACATTGATTTTTTTTTTACAAAAACAATAAAGGTTCTAACTTCATATTGCTCGAACTGTAGGAAGAAAGATACCTGATGAGTTCATATTGAATCTTTAGGATTGCACTTTGATATTTAATAATTACCCAGTAACATTTAATGATCACGACAGGCCTAGAATAAGTCATTTGAAATTCTTCTTTCTGATTTCTATTTCTTTTCATACATGTTCTTGTGATTCTCTTACCATTTTGACTGATGTCCGTAATAAAGGGAGCAATGGCAGCAAGAACAAAATCAGGAGCATAGCCCATATTCTGAAAGAAATTGAACCATGAGTAGTGTCAGGTATACAGGTAGTAAAATAATTTGTTATGATATGGTTATGTTTAAGGGTGACCAAATGTTTATGCATTTGTTTGGAAATACCAACAAACATTCAATGCCTGTAATGCTATTTGCTCCAGCCCTACAATCCAGTGATAGAACATTTGTTTTGAGTTTGAAAAGGTGTGACAGGCTTCAGACACTGGCATAAGGTTGATGTGCCCTGTATCTCACCTATTGTTAAAAGTCATATACATGGTGACACCGATACTGTTCTACCCCCACCTTACACAACAAACACAGACCAGTAGACAGAGCTGTACAACACAACTTAATACAACGGACAACAAAGTCATGCGCTGCCTGATGAACAATAAATTATTGAACTGTAAAGTTATTGAACACGTACATTTTACTGTATTTTTATTACTAAAATGACATTTTTACTGTATTTACGCTGCTTATACCAAAGAAAACAAAACAACAGCGCATACAAAAGAAAACACCCGTGCATGAATTACAGTACAGTCTATGCAGAGGTAATATCGTTATTTACATCCTAGCACTGCAGGAGTTCAGTGTAAACTGTACAGTACGAATATGGGTTTACCTTTACATATTCATAAAGGGTAATGTATTAAACTGAGTTTAAAATTAAATGAAAGTGTTTTGGGGCATATTTCGGGTTTACACCATAAAAATATGCATTTTAGGCATTTTTTACCACAACAATACAGTTTTTCACTATATGCTTGGAACTTAACCCTCACGAAAAGCAGGGAGTTACTGTACACACTTAAACAGGTGCTTAAAAATCCAGAAATTGGAAATTGTTTTGTCTGTTATTTACTTTTAATTGTAATAATGAAAGAACTTTGGAGTGGTTATTTGGTAAGTTTGGCCGGTTGGCCGATTTAATTTTGTTTTGTGTTTTGTGGAGTATGTTAAACATGTCAGGCAGTATTGGGTGTTCCTACCAAGGAGGCAAAACAAGTAAAGCCTCCTTGCATATAGTCCCTTAATGACTGAAATTTCAAATTCGATACCGATACTAAGGATGGTACTCGATACTCTATACTATATTTTTGATACTACAGGGGGAGAAAAACAACAGGAAATTTTAAAATTTAAAAAGAATTAAAGTGTGAGTAGACAAACAAAATGCTCCAATTTCTTTGTCTATGCAAAATTGTACAGCATCTTTGGGTATTTTGAAAAACGCTTTATAAATGAAATGTATTGTTAGTATTATAACTCTCATTAAGTTTCAGTCAACTAGAAGTCTGAGCATTTTAGTCTTATTTTAGTCAGAATTATCCACAACAATTTTTGTCTAGTTTTAGTCAATGAAAGTTATATTTTAGTTGTCTCTTTTTTTAGTAATGCAACTCTATGTAACCCAGTCAATATAGTATAAGTATAGTATAGTAGAATAGGCTAAATCTAAATTTTCTTTTAGTCAAACATGGTTATCTTATTATTATTTCATTGTTACCTTATAGACTCAAGAATACATCCACTCCAGACATATTTGAATTTACATTTATTTTGCCAACCAAACATGTTAGAAGTATTTCAAAATAAATGAAATAACATCACATCACTAAAAAGTGCAAAAAAAAAAGGAAATGTATGTGCCTATTGCCATAAAACCCACATTTATAAAACTGGTAAAAGTCTTCACCCTCAGTGTATGATAATAGTAATATTAAACTTCCCTGAATATTATTATTATTCCTGAACAAATATAGTCTACACAAACAAATCAGAACAATTTAGGTTCAGCTTTTTGCATGGATATGGGAAAAGCTGCTTATCAAAATGCTTTGTGTGTGTGTGTGTGTGTGTGTATGTGTGTGTAAGAGAGAAAGAGAGAGAGAGACTTAGTGTGTGTGTGTGTCATTTCTCTCTCCCTGGCACTATACAGTATTGGCAATGCGTCCCAATCCTTTTGGTCACTCTATGTTTACGTTGCATCTTGTCTCATTTTTGTCACGTGATAATCATAATCACGTCATAATTTTCGTTGAGAAGGCAACACTAGATGTTCCCCTGCGGAGTTACGGGGCCGTCTTGTAAACACTGGGTCCACCAGGTAGCCGCGGGGAGGGGCTGCCCACTGCAATGCCTATTGAAAATTGTTGTAGTCTACCGGCGATTTCCGTGAACCGGCAGATGCTAAATTAGAATTTAAATATCGATACCTGTGCTAATTGATATCGAAAACGATACTAAATTTTAGTATCGATTAGTATTTGAGAATCAATTTTTTGACAACCCTAGTAGATACAAACTCAAATACCATCTAAACAAGGAATTCACAAACAGAAATTCACATACCTCACAAAGCAAAACAAAATAAAACCAAGATCACTTACAGGCATCTTAGCTTTGGCTGCTGTGAGTAGGGACATTGTGATTTCTGAAAGATAATCAAACACGAGGAAGTCCAGCTTACCACCATGTATGAGCTGGGGGACTGTGGGAGAGAATCAAAGACAATATGACACTAAAATATAGAGATGAGTAATACACTAAAGGCATCAATAATCACAAATGAAAAGGAAGAGGGTAGAAGGGCTTTTGTAGAAAAAAATATCATTAACATTTCAATTTTTTTACTCATCAGCTCAGACAGCACACTGCAAACTTTATTATGCAACCCTTTCTGCATTAGTATTTACTTCTGTGTATTTCAATCTCAGCTAGTCTACCACCCAGCCAAACTTGAAGATACCAGCAGCAAACTGAAAGTTGGTCTGTGCTCATTTTTGTACTCTTGGTTTTCAGTAAATACCCCTCATGATATTTTCTTACAAATGTTGGCTTCAAACTCTGACTATGTTTATGGCATTTAGCAGATCAGTTGACTAGATCAGTCAAATATGCTGATTGTCCTCTTAACACCAAGTCGTAAACAAATACTGTGACTCATGACAGCCTGTTTTCTATCATTTGTATTTTTCTAATCTTTGTCTTTACCTTTTTATGGTCCTGATATCGTTTTGCATTACTGTAGACTACATGTTCAAAGACTGGTGATTACCTGCATATCCAGTGTTTCTTTTGAAATCAAGGGTACTAAGAGGGAGGTTTGTCCTCCACTTTGCGGCAGTAACAATCTCCAATGATGAATCGCTACTTAGTGTATGGTCAAGGAGACTGACCCAGCCCATGCGTATGTATGTATGAATGTCCAGATAAGTAAGTACACAAACAAAGAAAGGGAAGGGCAAAAAGCAGGAGAAAATCAGAAAGGGTGTCTGGATACTTCATAGTAACATTTAGGGTCATGGACTAAGCATATTTACAGACACAATAGCTACACAAATGGTCACTTACAGTAGGCTCGGATTTGATATGAGTATGGGAAACACCAAGTGGTGTTTATGTACAAATGTAAGAAAGTAAACAGACAATAAAACAAACATACAAATAAACAAAATGGAGGATGAGGTAGAAAAGTTGTGAAACAGGTACCTGCTGTTGCAGTGTCCCCCCAAAACCCTGACGCGCAGCCGATGCGGACATGTTTATCTTTTACTGAATAAAATGAATAAAGTCTCATCGCTGGACTAGATACGCGATTAGAAACCACTTCTGTGCTTAAGTTAGTCCGTTTTGTCATCCGCTGCAAACCACACGCTTTGGCAGCGCGGGTTAAATTCTTCAAGCTGCAGAAATACATGTTTTGAAATGCCGTTATTGTTATTTTTATTTTTAAATCGGGTTTTCAGTATGTCCCCGAAACCTCTGGTCAGGGTGAAGTCCTTTGTGTTGCCAGAATGCAAGCCGTGTAGAACGCGTTACAGCGCTACTGTTCCTAACATTTTCTGTTGACATCCAGTATGCAGTTTAAAATATTCAAAAACTTTCACGAATGTGTTTTAAAACGTGTGTGTCTATTGCCATAAAACCCACATTTGTAAAACTGCTAAGTCTTCACCTTCAGTGTGCTGGCCTGAACTTACCTGATTTTTTTTTTTTTAATTCCTGAACAAATATATTCTACACAACCAAATCAGAACAATTTAGGATCGGCTTTTTTGCATGAATAAGGGATAGGCTGCTTATCAAAATCTGTGTGTGTGTGTGTGTGTGTGTGTGTGTGTGTGTGTGTGTGAGAGAGAGAGAGCGAGAGAGAGAGAGAGAGAGAGAGAGAGAGACTTCGTGTGTGTGTCATTACTCTCTCGCTGGCACTGCGTCCCAATACTTTTGGCACACGCTAGATTTAATTTACAGTGCCTCTCAATGGACGTATTGGGACGTAACGCCGTTCAACTCTAAGGTCGAGCGTCTCCCCTGCCTATCGTACAGGAAACAACGTCTCGTCTCGTTTTAGTCAACGAAAATGAAGAGACATTTTAGCCTAGTTTTTATTTTGTAAACCACATTTAGTCTCGTTCGTATTCGTCAACAATATTACACGATATGTTTCGTTTCGTTATCGTCACATGACGTCTCGTCTCGTCTCGTTTTAGTCACGTGATAAATGTTCGTTGACCACGATATTTAGTCATAATTTTCGTTGACGAAAGCAACACTAGTGAAAAGGAGTGTAGCAATGACTATTGCATATGGGTTTTGTGTCCCGCCGGACTGGTTAGAGTGTGACACACGGAGTGTGAGAGAGTAACACCCACAGGCTGCGTCCGAAATCGCATACTACATACTACGTACTACATTTGAGTTAGTACGTACTACTCTACCGTCAAAATAGTATGTTCTATATAGTATGAATGACGGTAGTATGAATGGAATTCGGCCGGAAGCAGTAGGTCATCCGGGTTTTTCTCGCCTACTGTTTTTCGAATACTATGAATTCGGACATACTACTCACCTCGCATACTGCTTTTCGCATACTGTATAGTATGGAAGTATGCGATTTCGGACGCAGCTACAGAGTGTGTTACGAGACGTGTAACTGTTGTCAGTGTTCAGAGTTTAAAAAAAAAGTTCCCTGTGATCGGGGTAATGCACAACCGTCCAGTTGTAGTGTCAAGACAAACGGAAATAAGGAGGGCCTCTTTTTTCTTTCTTTTTCAACAGAAGAACACAAAAATATTATAACAAAAAGGCAATCCTGTAGCCATAAATAAAGCCAGAGTGGTGGATTGGCAGGATATAGCAGACAGGTTAAATGCTTATGTCATGTAGGCTACATGTTACGCGTATTTGTGATTTTGTGGCCTTCTGGCCCTTCTCTCCATTTGCTTCATATGTTCGTTTTACTTTGTAGTGTAACTATTTAGTCTCCATTAAGCACTTTAAATTGTGTTTTGTCTTTCCATGTTACTAATCAACTCTGTGACTTAGCAGTGGTCTAAAAAAATTCTATATAATCCTATGTGTAACCCACATGACTACAACGGCTTTAGGTTATTAAATACAGCCCTACTAACTTAGACCTGTTTGATCTCCACTGACCCGCTTGCCTATTCATTGACTTGAATGTCCATCCTTCACTATTACATCTCAACAGACGTAATCTAAGTGGAGTGCGAATAACCTGGCAGCAAGCAAAAGCTAAATATAAAAATATCTTCGACGGTGGTAAGTATTTTATGACAAAATGTAACTTTGATAAAATTCATAAATGTAATTGTAGCCATTAAGAAAATTAGCCAGGCCACTGCTACTGGTGGGATCCACCTGAGGAACTCACACCAGCAGAGGACCTCGCACTGAGCTTCAATAAAGGACGGCCTCAGGTGGAAGGAATAGAAGGGGAGATCATCCCCCCCAGGTGCCTGGGAAAAATATGTAAAAGGTATTGTCCACTTCTTTTCCTCTAGGTGTCCTTCCCTTTATAGTAATATCTGATAAGTGTTGGTATGCCTGTCTCTGCAGTGAGAGCCCATGAGACTCTTGACCCATGTGTACGTATACACAACCACATTGTTGTGTTTAAAAATGCCTATGTTCATAGTGTAGTCCCGAATAATGCCCCAAGCATGCTTTTGAAATGCTTTAATTTCATTTAAAACTCATTAGTCTTAAAGGAAATTTAAAGATAAACCCATATCTGTACTGTACAGTACTGAACTCCAGTAAAGCTAGAATGTAAATACCGATGTTACCGCTGTACAGACTGTACTGTGTTTCATGCACATGCATTTTCTTTGGGATGCGCTGTCATTTTCATTGGCATAAGCAGTTAAATACAGTAATAATTTAACTTACAGTAATAAAACTAAAGGGCTTTAAGAAGAACAAAACGAAAATCATGAGAACAGGGAAATTCTGGGCAGCAGCCAATCAGCACCAAGGAGAAAATAAATAGCATGCTTGCACGGGCTACTTTTAAAGCTCCTGCCTCTGAATACAGCGTTGAAAAAAGCTGTGACGTCCGGGCCTCATTCGCCCTGCCCCCTTGTCCTTGTGCAGAATTTGTTATGGCGTGGTGCTTAGCAACCCAGCATGAAGATGAGGGAGACGAGGACGAGGTATAAGTGGGGAGTTACTGTAATGTTTTTTGTTTTAAATACAAGGTAGTGTCATGCAATTTTCTATTGTTTCAGCATCTTTACTATTCCTCATTTTGCAGTTTGATGGTCCCAGTACATCTAGGGCTGTTGACGAGGAAACATCCCTAAGAGGAGACATGCCAGAGGTGTTACATATGAAATGCTTTGGATGTGTTCGTAGTCTGAAGATCAATTAACAATATACTTTACTGCAGGATTAAACCATACTACTCCAGGAAGGAGTGATGTGAGTAACAACTACTAATTATAACCAACGTACTAAGCTTCTTTGTGACCCTTGTCACAGGATATATGTGCCATTTATGTATGAATGTATGAAATTTCAGAAATGTGTAAATATATTGTGTGGACATAATTACTGTTAATTGGTCAAGCTTATAATTACACTTAAAAGCCACAGTTATTTTGCATTTTTCAATTGCCTGCAAAATAATCAGTTGTTTTAAATTCCAGAATGCCTGAAACCAGTAAGAGCCTCCTGATTTACAGCATGCAGGACGTAACTGAGGCCACCCACAATGGACAGTGAATTGGAAATGTCATTGGATTTAGATTCAAGTGATGATGAGCAGTATGGAAAGATCAAGTGGAGAAGTAAAATAATGTACCCAACAACCACGACCATGCCCCATGAATGGTATTGCTGGCTGAAAAAGGATTTTATCAGTCCCTGTACTAATTTTTCTAGTCAGGATATCAATAATGGTGTCCCCTTCCTCCGCACAACACTTAAGTACTAAGTACTTGTTCTCTAGTGTAATTTACCATGGAAACACAGCAGGGACTCTTTTAAGCCACATTGATGGAACGGAACTCCCACTTAACTACGTGAGACTTTTCGAGAAATAAACCAGACATTCCCTTAATCCAGTTTCAGGATTATTTACATGGGAAAATAAATCCACACAACACCATTACAAACCATTATACAAAACTGGAAAACCACCAGGAACTAAAGGAAACTTTCAATGGTTTCTGTTTTCCCCAAGCAAGCTTACACTGTATAAAAATCAGGATGAGTTTCCATGCCTCCCGGTTTCCTCAAAGCTCTGTTTCAGTTTCAGAAAAGGAGTGCCTCACTGTGGTGTGGGCTATTGAAAAGTAACAGCATCTAGAGGGCAAACCATTCATCATAGTCACAGATCATACAGCACTACCTTGGGTTTTCAAGCAATTTAATTATATTTTAATTCCACTGAGGTATTCGCATGCAAGTTGAGAGATGCACTTATTAACTTTGTAATATTTTGTAGATGAAGGAAAGCTAATTTAGTAACAGTACTTAAATGTGTGTCGAATGAAAGATCGGGATCCAGAGTGACACTGAAATTCTTTACTGCTAACGGAGAGGCTGAGGAACCAACAAGATCAAGCATTAGACCTGACAGTTTGTTTTTAGCAGCTTTAGGACCTAAAAGAAGAACCTCTGTTTTATATGAATTGAGTAATAGAAAGTTATGTGAAATCTAGTCTTTTATATCTTTAATGCAGTCCCAAAGATTATTCAATCTAGATTTATCTGGGTTGGCAGAGACATAAAGTTGTGTTTAATCTGCACAGCAGTGGAAGCTGATCACATGTTTGTCGATAATCATCCCTAATGACAGCATTTACAAAGTAAATAAAAGAGGTCCTAATACAGAAACTTGTGGGACACTGTTGGCAGTCGGCCAGGTATGATCTAAACCAGGATAAGGTGGTTCCAGTAACTATGACAAGGTTTTCTAATCTGTCTAGTAAAATAGAGCAATCAATCATGTCAAATGCCGCACTAAGGTCAAGCAGAACCAACAAAGAGACAAATCCTTTGTCAGCAGAGAGTAAAATATCTTTATTATCTTAACTAAGGCTGTCTCTGTGCTATGATGAGGTCAGAACCCAGATTTTTCATGTACCTTTTTTTTTTTTAGTAGTGAACATAACTGGCGGGCCATGACTTACTCTAAAATCTTTGAAAGAAATGGACGATTAGAGATTAGATCAAGATTTTGCTTAAATAGAGGTTTAAAAACTACTAATTTAAAGAATTTTGGTAGATAACCAACACTAAGTAAGCATTTGATACTGATAGGAGAGGTCCAGTGATTACTTGTAGGACTTCTCTAAGCAACCTTGTAGAAATGTCTAATGTACAGGTAGAAGATTTCGAAGAGAGAATAATTGCAGAACGCTCTCTTTTTTGGACTGGATTAAAAGATGACAGTTTCTCGAATCTGGCTGAGTTTTGAACTGTATCTGTATCGGCTGAGTCAAGAAGTAAATGTGGTGGATCAGAATTTCTAGATTGAATTTCTTGTCTAATTATTTCTACTTTATTAATGTAAAGTCCATAATAGCTGCATGTACCTGTGGTTCTGCATGTCCCTGGTTTCTAGCTAGTTTGTACTAAACAGAAACCTGGGATTATATTTGATAGATAGGCTGAGCATGCTGTGGTAAGTGTTCTGTTATAGTCTCTAAGGCTCTCTTTCCAGACAGAGTGGAGGGATTCCAAATTGATAGATCGCCATTTCCACTCTAGTCTACGCACGTTTTGCTGTAAAGCACATGTTTAATCATTATACCAAGGGACCAGCTTTTTCTGTCTTTTTTACATTTTAGAGGTGTGATGCAGTCTAGTGTGGATCGAAGAGGGTTGTCAAAGCAGTCAGTTAGGTCAGCTGGACAAGATGCCAAATAGGGTTGATATTTCTTGAAGGTTTTCAATAAAACTAGGAGCTGTGGCTGATGTGAAAGTAAGGGGATGTGTTTACATAATGATTAAGATGAAGTCCATATGTAATGAGGTAGTGGTCTGAGATTACTGTGGTCTGAGAAAGAATAGTTATCCACATTAACACCAAGAGTCAAGATTAAGTCAAGTGTAGGCAGCAGCAGTGAGTGTTGGGTTAGGCCAACAGTATCTAGAATGGAAGTAATTGCGGATTTTAGAGGATCAAGTTCTTTTTCAAAGTGAATATTAAAATGTCCAGTCAGCATACTGCTAAGTTTGCTATGAGACAGCTGAAATCTTGTAAGAACTGTGCATATGGCCCTGGTGTCTGTCATATGTGAACACACCACAGCACACAGTGTGAACCCATTCACCAAGTGAAACAGCGAGCAGCCAGGAACATAGTGCATGGGGAGCTTTTTTGTGGAGGCGGTACCTTGCTTGGGGTACCTCAGAGGTGCGTAGTAGTCTTGGGAATCAAATCCACGATCACAGGGTGAACGCCCTAACCACTAGGCTACCAGCTACAAAAGGATAAGAACTAAACTCAGTTATATGTTTAATACTAAGGAAATGTATAAATGATTCCTGTGCCTCGCTCTCTACTGTTTAGTCTAGGACTGTATGTAGTTGTAGTCTGGGGGTGTAGTCTCATTTAGGGCAACAAACACATCAGGTCTAATCCAGGTAAGACATGTAAGACATAAGGTATCAAGAATCTGTTATTAGTTAGCAGTTATTAATTTGTTGATAAGAGCAGCTGTAGGAGCAAGCGATCGAAGTGGCTAATTTTAAGTGTCGAAGAACTAAATCACATATACAGATCACTTTGAAGAGCTGGCACTTCACTGAATGGGGCAAATCTGTTTGACACTTGAACTGGAGGAGGAGAGTGGTGCTCGGGTGGGGAAGCTCTCTCGCAAGGGATAGTTCTACAATTATGGCACCAATATCGTCACCCAATTGCCCTGCTGCAGGGGCTCTACAGCCAGAGTTGGGGGGCCAGTTATTTTCCCTTAAGGCACGCGGACTGGCTAGCAACACACCTGACTCTCGTCTACTATACCTAGTTCTGGATGCACCCTTCGTACTCTAAAACCTTCTCCCTCAGATTTGTAACTATCGTACATTTTACACCAGTAAACTTCTCGCTAGTGCTAATGGCGGAGAGAGCAGCTGAACTAATGCCACACTCCATACTCTAAACTCTATACTGAACTCTATACTGAAACATTTAAATATAAATGCAAAATATTTGCCATGCTTTGTTAACATCAAGATTCAAGATTTTTATTTGCCATTTGTGCATGAGACCAGCAGTCCATGCACATTAGAATTCTTGTGCAAAGCTTTTCGAGTCAGGTTACATTTTTTGATAGGTAGAAAGAGAATAGAGCAGTCTGCTAGTAATATATAAAATATAAAGATATAAGCATCACTTCTACAAGAGGATAATCTACAAAGGATTTTTTTCTCTTTTTTTTTTTAAATACAAGTACTCGCACATTTGAATATTTCACATTTTACTATTGTACATTTGAATATTTCACATTTTACTATTGTACATTTGAATATTTCACATTTTACTATTGCACATTTGAATATTTCACATTTTGCTATTGCACATTTGAATATTTCACATTTTGCTATTGGACATTTTGAATAATTCACATTTTACTATTGCACATTTGAATAATTCACATTTTACTATTGCACATTTTACTATTGCACATTTTGAGTATTGCACCTGAAGTTTCACAAATCTAACTACTTCAGTTAGCATATTGCACCTTAAACAGACAATGACTTTGTACAGTACAAGTGGGGTGTGTGGGGTAGTGTGTAGTGAGGTGAGGTAATAACATATATAGTGTTATTTTTAAGTGTTCAGTGTTTTTGTTTTGCCATCAGTCTGACTGTGGCAGGGAAAAGGTTGTTGAAGAATCTTGTTCTGTGTGTGATGATACTGTCTGCTCTGTTGTGTCTCAGGTTGTATGTACAGGTTTTGTGTCTGAACAGTGAGTGAGCTGGATGTTGTGAGTCCCTGATGATTCCCTCTGCTCTTCTCCGACTGCCCTGTGTGTACAGAAAGTCCATGGAAGGAAGTTTTGCTCCTATGATCCTCTCCGCAGTCTTTATGACTCTTTGCAGAGCCTTCCTCTCTGCCTGTGTGGTGTTCCCATACCAGACAGTGATGCCTTCTGTGAGGATGCTCTCTATGACTCCTCTGTAGGCCTGGGTGAGAGGACGATGGTTCAGGCCAGCTTTCCTGAGCAGCCGGATGAAATAAAACCTCTGATGGGCTTTTCTCATTGTGGCTGTGGTGTTGAGAGTCCAGCTCAGGTCTGATGTGACCTGCAGTCCCAGGAATCTTTCCTTTAATGATATGAGGCTGCAGGGAGGTAGGGTTCTTCCTGAAGTCCAGTACTCTTTCCTTGGTCTTGTCTGTGTTGAGGATGAGGTCATTTTCCTCTCCGTAGGCAATAACTTTGCCAACCAAGGTCCTGTAGTCAGACTCGTCCCCCCCTTTGATGAGCCCCAGATTGGTGGTGTCATCAGCATATTTGATGATGATGGAGTTGTCCTGGGAGACACAGTCATGGGTGTACAGGGTGAAGAGTCTAGGACTGAGGCAGCAGCCCTGTGGGGATCCTGTGCTGACTGTGAGGTGGAGGTGGAGTGGTGGATTTAAAAATACGGGGAACTACTGTCTGGGATAGTGACAGGTTGAAGATTTCTGTGTACACACCAGCTAGTTGTTGGGAGGAACTCAGTCGGGTCCCACAGCCTTATAGGGGTTCACTTTCCTCAGAGCGTTCAGGACCTGTGTGTGTGTCACCTGGAAGACAGTGTCCGTGGGGTCACAGAGAGCCTTTGAGGGTGTGTCTGTGTTCAGCCTGTCAAACCTGGCATAGAAGGTGTTGAGGCTGTCTGGAAGGGTGGTGTCTCGGGGGTCTGTAGCTGTTGTGGTTCCCTGGTAGTTTGTGATGGCTTGGATTCCCTCACACATGCTGCGCGTGTTGTGATTGAGGTAGCAGCCTTCAAGTTTTTGTGAGTGAGCCCTTTTTGCTGCTCTGATGGTCTTCTGTAGCTCGTAACGGGCTCTCTTATACTCCACCTGATTTCCTGCCTTGAAGGCCTCCCTCCTCTCCCTGATTTTCTGTTTAATGTCCCCATTAAACCAGGGTTTTTGGTTGGGGAACCTACGCACAGGTTGTCAAGGCTGTCTTGGTGGGCTTGGTGCTAAACATAAAATACCACAAGTGAGTATCAATAGAAGACTTTTCTTACTGTTTAAAGTGTAACTATGTGATTCAACAATGGAAATGGTTTTATATCCTGCTGTTTTCTTTTCCTTGTTCTCTCTCACAGATGGAGGTAATGTTCCTTCTAATTGACACCATTGGTATGTGCATTGGTATGTGTTGCAGAGACTGTAGGCCATCTGGCTGCTCTGCAGTCTTATAAAAACATATTCTAAATTACCACACTAGAACAATATTTGTAATAAAATATGTGCATTGAGCTATTAGGTAAACCTGCTCTTTATGGGTTTACAGTTAGCTTAACTGCTGACACCCTCTTTGTCTTGTTAGTGTACATTTAGAGACTTTATATTTCCCATATTTGTCCATGCAACAAATACAACCTTGCCCCCATGTCCACGCTATTGCTGTGTTGAGAACTGTACACCTTCCCAAAATTGTCTGGCAAAGACTTAATAGACAGAATTAGGATAGGAGGAAAACTGCAACAGATGATCCAGAGTCAGTAGTTATACCTACATGTAAGTTCACCTGTATGGTAGAAGTATCTGTTAAATTGGCAAAAATTGGAAAAATAGTAGCATGGATATTTTAAGTTGTTAACCAGGTTCAACAATAACCTTCTTTTGATCATTTTCTTATACCCCCATAGGGACATCACTGAAAGATATGTCTCAATACTCACTTAAAACAACTTGTTTCCCCATAAATTATTTTTATTGAGTGTATATGTTAAATTGTTCAAACCTGTACTTCAAAAACACTCCTGTACTTTATAGTGCAGGCAATATAACACCAATTTGAAGCATGTATACATCTCACAGCGCAAGCTAGCAAGGCTACAGTCTTCACATCAGCATGGCTATTTTAATATAGTGTTACATTTAAGCCACTAGAAGTAAATAAAAATCAACAAAAAAATATAAACTGTTAAAGTATAAAACATTTCTTTACACATGCTATAGATTGTGTAAGATTTTACATTTTTAATTAATTGTTTTGCACTAATATGAGACATTTTAAAGACCATAGCAACAAGCCCTGTTTGGACTTGGGTATGAATAAGTTTGGACAGTTTTTGTCTGTTTTCACATAGTAGATGCTGGAAGCCAATTTCATGTTAATTACCAAAATTAATTGATTTGTGCCCCACTCTCCCACTAGAGGCCACTGTTATCAGCTAACAGCAGGAAAATACAAGCGATGGAGAGTAGCACTTACAGACTCTGTCTCACAGTCACAGTTCAGTTAAAGTTACAAAATAAAATCAACAGCATCTGGGGTAGATCAGACCACTATCAGAGCTGGCATGCTGACTGAGCACATAATCAATCCCAGTAGGTACAACGGTGAGCAAATGAAAGTTGGGCTTTAGAACTGAGCAGTACAAGGAATTGGTGCAGTAAATGACTGACTATACCAAAACGTAACAGACAGTAGAGGGGTTTGACATGAGCCAGTCCTGTCCGGACAGAAAATTGAAGGCACAGACGCAGACTTCCATGATGAGGTGAGTTTATTCATACACCAGAAACAGAAACTGGCACGAGGGCTGGACATGAAACTAGGGACACAGATCGGATAGGGTTAAGGTAAGGGTAATGCTCCATAACCGAAAACTACTGAGTGAACCACTTATAAACAACTAAGGACCAATGAACAGAAAGACAAATCAGAGTAAATGCGGATATATACCATGCTCCATTGTTGGTGAACACCAACAAGGTGTACTGAGCACCCTCTAAGCAACACTGCCACTATTACAACACAGAAGACCTCAAACTGGTGTGTTGGTACAGACATATGCCCAGCTAAATGACACCATCAAGGTCAAGATGGCATCTCAGAAAGCCAGCACAGTCTGGAGCTCCGGTATAAGGGCATCCTGGTAAACTGCCTGAAGCTCTGCCACATTCCAGACACTTTTCAATGCCAAGATCTGAACAGTGAGGTAAACTCGGCAACAATTTCTAGAAGTCTTTGTTACTGTTGTTGCTGGCCGACTGACAGAGGCTGTGATTGAGCCACTGTCCCTCTAGATGGCAGGAGTGCAGTCCTGAGCCTGTCCAGTCATAAGGTAAGAGAATTTGAGTACAACTCAAAGCCCAGGAAGAAGTTACAGCAGCCAGTGGTCTAACATTTTGTTTACAAGTTTTGGGTGTGGTCGTTTCTCTGTGTTGCGGTAGCCACACAGGAGCTGCCCGAGCCAAGGGCTGGTGAACAGTGAGCAATGGAGGTTAGCTCCCTCACCCTCAGGGTAAGTGGGTCTAGCCAGAAGGCATCCTTTTGAACCCAGTTAAGGACCACTGTGGAGTGTTCAGGGGGTAGCAGCACTCCTGTTGCATCTGGGAAAGTCAGCTCATCTGTCATGATGCTGGCCTGTAAGTAGAGGTGACAAACTTACAAGAGGTTCTTGTATTTGATTAATCGGCAAATGTGAGAAAATACAAATAATGGAGTCTGGCAGTCACAGTCACAGTTCAACACTTTACTCAGGAACAAGAAAATTCCATCAGTGTCTGGGAGTAGATCAGCCCATTGGTCAGAATTAGCGAGCCCATTGCATGAAATGCAAAGACACAGAGACAAAAACAATATAAAATCTACAGTATGAAGTCTATAGTCCATATAAAATCCTAATAAAAAATCTATAGAAAAAAAATAAACTACATGCTGTATACACTATGCTATATACAGAAATGACAGGCATAAATACTATATATAAGTAAAACAGTTAAGTGAAATCTACTGACACAAATGGTAGTTTGGAGTAAGTATATAACAGACATAAACAAAGAAACTGACCAGTAGCACAATGAAGGGCAAACAAAAGACTTGGGACAAGATGGACTTTAAAACTGAGTGGCAACAGGTAACAAGGACAGGTGCATTAAATGACGGGCTATATCAAAATCATGAGAGACAGCAGGGATGTTGACGAATGCTGAGGCTCAGTATTCAGCAGACCAGGGTGATTGTTGGCATGCTGTATGAAACACAGTTGTGACAGTTAATTTGTCCCTTATAGTGTTGTCACGGTACCAAAATTTCAGTATTCGGTACCAATACCAGTGAAAATCCACGGTTCTCTATACCAATTTCGGTACCAAAGCAAAACACAAAAACATGAATTGAATAACAAGCTTTTTTTATTAATAACAAACAGTAATTAAACAAACATGACTGAATAACTCATTCTTCTTATTTATAAACGTAAACATTTGTACCGATATTAAAGATACAAACATTAACCATATATTTGTTCTCTAACAGATATATGTTGGCTACACGGGTCATTTAAAAGCCTCTGGTCTGTAAAAATAGTTCACTATTATGTCCTGTTTTAAACGCTATAGCAGCATTAAATAGTTAATAAAGAAACTTTATTCTGATACTGATCTGATCAGCCGCGCTGATGCTAACGATTACCTAAGCAAATGGCAATGCTTATTTCAATCCGACATTCAAATTAATATGGGGTATATTTTTTATAACAAAAGCTCTAAATATAAAAATAAAATTAAAACTGACCTGCTTGAATTCCTTCATTAAATCTGGGCGACAGTCTTTGATGTGTTTTATAAGATTCTATGTATTTCCTCCTTTTGACATAAAACTTCAATGACACCGCTTACAAATGGGTTTCTGGTGATCAGTGATATTGCCCTTGTCATCAGGCGCAAAAACAAAACACTTCCACCCGTGGCTCTTTCCTCCTTTCTTTTCAACGAGCCGCCACATCAGCAGCACCGTCGGTCGCCATGTCTCTGTGCTTTTACGAAGAAGACGCAACTGCACCTATTGGGTTGCACAGCAAGAACCGGGTTGACCGGGTGCTCGGTACCACCGGTACTTCAGAAAACCTGGTACCACAACATTTAAATTTTTTAAGTACCAACTTGGTACTGAAGTACCGGGTCTTTTGACAACACTAGACCCTTACATACTCTTACCATTGTTTTTTAAACATGTATTGTGTTGTTTCTTGCGCTCTTTCCCATTACCTTTCCTCTGTCTTACTCTGCAAGCAGTTTAATGGAACTACCTACTGCCTCAGTCCATCAGAAAAAGTTCCTGTCAGGGCTGGAACATCTGGAGCAAAGCAGCAGTCATAAAGACTAAGATAATGGCTTGGTTAGCATAGCAACAGAGATTAGGATGTTTGTGTCTGTTTTCTGTAGAAGGTTCCAGCACTGACCTTATCTTGACCTAACAGAATGCTCTCTGTTTCTGGACTGACTATAAAGTGTGAGGTTTAGGGGACGAGCCCCCAGACCAGCTTTGGCTTTCATGCATTGCTGCTCTCCCAGACGCCTGGTTAGAATAAAGGAAAATAAGGGAATAATGTGTTCAGTGAGTTTGTACCAGATCAGAATCTCCGGACCAGGAGAGGGCTGTGTGGCTACTGGAAATTCTAGCCCAACAGTTCCAAAGAGCTGAGAACCGTGTCCTGAAAGGCAAACTGAATCAAGCGAACAGCACAAAGGGGCCAAACAGAAACTGAAGTCGAGAAAGACAGGCATGATAATTCAATTAAATGACAAGATACAAGAAATGCTTGCTATGCAAGGAGAGTTCATATTTGCAAATCACAAATGTCTAATGCTGATTGAATTATTGAATTATTAAATATTGATTACAAATACATGTTATAATAAAAATTCTACTATACTGCTGCACTATAATTATACTGTGCTTTACTAAGTAAGTCAATATTTGAGTTTACATTACACCCACAGTGCTACCAGGTTTTCCTTCACTGAGTGCTGAGGAGCCCTGAAATATTTAATGGATGATTACACCATTATTTGGATACCAATACAAAGGAGCATTTTAGGTATCCGTTTATGGAATTTTATTAGGTTCTGAATCACAAGCACCACTCATCCGTTTCTACAGAGACAGCTAAATGCTGTAAGAGCTTTATACCTCTCTACCTGACACTTTACATAGGGCAAGAAGACAAAATCAGAGTTTAGCAAACATTGTCCAACCTCAGTCCAACCCAATTTTCTGTGTTCCTGAGGTAAAGCTATGTCCATTACTCTCATTCATTTTAAGTGCATTTTATCTCTCCCTAGTAAAATTGCCTGTAGGCAGCTGGTGGTACTTCCCAGTCTCCACCAGGTGGCACATTCTCTCTTTTGTCACCTTAAGAAGGGAGTTGCCCAGATGAACCATGTTAAGCACTGATTTCTCTCTCTGTGGGTTTCCTCTGAGATGGGGACTCGAGTCGCACAACAAAGACTTGTGACTTACGGCATTTATCAGACGCTTTAATCCAAAGCGACTTCATTAACTACAGGGGGCAGTCTCCCTGGAGCAACTTGGGGTTAAGGGTCTTGCTCAGGGACCCAGCGGTGGTGTGCTGAAGGTAGGATTCGAATCCATAACCTCTTGATTCAGAAACAAGTATCCTACCACTAGGCCACCACCACCCTCTGACTTGACTTCAGACTTCATAACTCATATTTCATAGAATTATTAGGGGTCCAAGGATGAAGTCCATAGGAACCCTATTGTAATTGCACAGATTATTTTTTTAGGGGTCCAAGGACGAAGTCCGTAGGAACCCTATTGTAATTGCACAGATTCCTTTTTTTTTTTTTTTTTTTTTTTTTAGGGGTCCAAGGACGATGTCCGTGGGAACCCTATTGTAATTGCACATATTATTATTTTTTTTTTTTAGGGGTCCAAGGACGAAGTCCGTAGGAACCCTATTGTAATCGCACAGAGAATTTTTTTTTAGGGGTCCAAGGACGAAGTCCGTAGGAACCCTATTGTAATCGCTCAGATTATTAGGGGTCCAAGGACGAAGT